>JAIUZE010014298.1:0-10175 GCA_022085475.1 Heliosperma pusillum | reverse complement strand
GGTAGATACCTTAGGCTTTGTGTCATGTACACATCCTTTTCCAAATCCCTATTTGGACATGTGGTTCTCATTGTGTATCTTGTACACACCTACAATGAGGTATTTCACTAATGATTCGGATCTTAGCATAGTTACGCATTAACTTGGCTTTTGAAGACATCTACATGTCTATCCATGCAACTACAATTGGACAACTCCAAATAAAACATTTTCTTTGCATAGATTCCATTTAGTTTCATAAGTCTCTTATATTAGAAAATTAAATTTTAAAATTTCTAGGTGCTTCCACTTCATAGATCCTAATCTTATTATTTCAAGAACATTTTCTTTTGGTCTCGTCACTAGTCTAAGGATTCACTTAAGAACGCTTTCTTTTGGTCTCCTCACTAGTCTTGAGTCTAACCTAAGAACATATTCTTTTGGTTTCCTCACTAGTTCCTAACTAGTTTTTCGTTGTGGCTTATTTTCTCCCACTCTAGCTTTAGAAAAATACAACTATTTTCTTTAAAGATAGCCTTATGAGCCACAAACAATTTGTACTCATACTTGTTAGGGAGGTAGAAGTATCACAACATGACCTTAAGTGATCTATTAAAGACTTCTTTGTAAAGACATCGAATCTTAGCTCCAACATAGACTAGTTCTATAAGAGCTAAAGAGGTGAACTCATATTCATGTCATTTACTTTCTTTATAAGTGGTGATGCCAATTGGTTTGGTAGACTCCCTACTTTGAGTTCAATAACTCAATTTTGACTTAGCAATTGATCTTTCAAGGTGATAATCGAATTCTTAGCCTTTTATTATAATGATCCCATCATCATAATATTTACATGATCAATTTGAGTCGATATAATTTATGTTATTTGTGCAAGTATAGTATGATGACAAGTTTTTAGAACTAAAAGTTTCAACAAACCGAATGACTTGGGTTGAGAACCAAGTCACTAAATCCAATTACAACCAATGTCAATAAAAGGAATTAAAAAAATTTCCATGTCAAACAAGGAAATTATAAAAGTTCTAAAAACAATGTCTCAAAATACATCCCAAAATTTTGACAATTCAAAATGAGACCAAGCTTCCATAGATCTTCAATCATGGGTAGCTACCTTAGCTTCCCTTGAAGAGCTTTCTTAGGCTTGCTTGTTCTTGCCTTTATCCTTGCTAGGATTCCCTAATTACAATTAAATAGGGTAAGTATCACAACTTGTATCTTTATACCAAAGTTGAGATCATAACATAAACGATAGGGATAATTTACAACCAGAAACATCTTTCCAGTTTTGATATCTCCTAGATATTTAGTACAATTCCTCTTCCAATGCCCTATGTCATTACAATAATGACATTTTTCTTTATTGGAGGCACCCTTCTTAGGCATGGGATAGTTATTCTCAATAGTTTTACCCTTTACCCTTGAAGGTGGAGGGCTTCTTCCCTTTACTACCACCTTTCTTGAACTTCCCCTTGCTCCTTTTATTAATATGGAGCACATCCTTGGAAGTGCTAACATTTAGCCCATGTCTCTCTTGGCTTGCACGAGCATCTTGTGCATTTCATAAAAAGAGATTTTTCATGTTATGCATATTGTAGTTTATCATAAACTTCACATATGCTTTGATTTTCCCCAAGGAATGTTAGACTCGGTCGATAACGAGTTGTTCGGGAATAGTCACCACTTGCAATTTAAGAGTCTCAACATGCTCAATCAATTTGAGTACATGAGGGCTAACTTTTGGTCCTCTTTTAGGTTCATGTTGAATAATGTGGAAACCGTCTTATATTGTAAGATCCTAGGAGCTTGTGAAAAACATGATCACAAGCTAGGCATATATCTCATAGGCCGTGCTCTTCTTATGGCACTCCTTTGGAGATTGGCTTCCAACGAGAAGATCAAAACGTATTTGATCACGGCGGACTCTTTGTGGCTAGCCTCATAGGCTCGCCTTGCGTGGCGGTTTACCTTTCATTAGGTGCGGTGGGATAGGCCTTGGCAAGGTAACGAAACCTGTCGTCACCCGCCGCGGCCGAGCGGAGTTGCATATCCCCATTGGTAAAAATAGCGTCATTCTTTTCTAAATTGCATCGATCCATGAAGGATATGAGACATCCGTGAGAATTGGAGCATTGGTGTTGGATGAACTAGCCATTGCGATTGTACAAAGTTAACTACAAATTTAAGACATAAAGGAAATGTTAACATTTATCATTTTAAATACTTGTAAACATTTTAAACAAGTTTTAACATTTAAATAGTGACCTCTACCCAACTATTATAAATGATTCCTAGATCCAAATTCATATCAACTTGGGCACGGTAAGCCGATTCATCCCTTATTAATACAATTCGGTGGATTAACTCTTTAATCGATTCTACATTAGAACTCTCGGTCGATAATATTACTTTAATATTTATCTTAAGCCCGGAACACATGCGGCTACTGTGACACCCTCAAATTTGCGGAAAGAAAAAAAATTAATTTAAATAAATAAACAAAGGTGTCATAATTAAAAAGGTTCATAACAAAAAGAAAATAATATTATACATAAGAATTATACAAGACGGGAGACATATCTCCCGTATAAATACTGAAATAAAAGAGTGTATAATAATATACAATCTAAGAACCGAATATAGGTCCAAGATAAATACTTCGCTCGCTAGCTCGTCAATGTACCCAATGTATGCATCACAAACCTGCCAACCGCATTAAATATAAACACGGAAGCCACAGTCAGTGGGGAGTAACTCCGAGTTCTCCCAGCCACGAAATGTCAAGTTTAATAAAAACATGAATAACATAAAAGCAATGTATATGGACAATACAAAACTTTAACATATATGATATGCTTTTCATGTTATGAAACAGATAACTAACAAATAACCTAGCATGGGAAAGCTATCATGTGAAACCGATAATAAACTATAACTCGAGGTAGGGAAGCTGGTATGCTAGCTCAGAGGTTCCTCTCAGAAACATGCCCGTGATACACTCAAACCCTAATCAACACGTAATCATGTGAATCAGTTAACAATCGGTAATCCAAACTCTATCAATCTTAGCCGGCTTGAATCTCACCTTCTAAAACTCATAGAATCATCAAACATGAAAGACCAATCCGTCTAGAAACAGGCATAAGTTCTTAGGACAGTCAATAGTCGACTTCTGTAACTCGAGTCTATACCACAAGGTAGGATATACATATATATTTAGGCTCAGCGGTCACGCTAATAACATGGCCAAAATACAAAGCACACATCTAGGCTCAGCGGGTACCTTTAAAACATGGCCCAGATCCAAAGCACATATCTCAGCTCAGAGGTTACCCTAATAACATGGCCAAGATACAACTCTACCCTAATCCTAGACTGCGCAGACCCAGAGAAATGCGGAAAACCTCGCATCAAGACTCTCACATTAGTACCCCTAAGGAGTCCACCAAGGGTTGGCTAGTACTTTAAGCTGGCTCCATTCCCCAAAGTGGAAGCAATGGCAAGCCAGCCCCGGACTTGGATATCAAACCGCACCAAGCCGAGAACACAAAAGCTATCAAGAGGCAAACTCCATATGCTCGTTAAAGATAGTACGGCCTATCAATGTCATGGTCCAAGATACTCATTTAGAATTAGAATGGTCAAGACGCCATATACTCATAATTCTCTATGGGTACTTAGTCAACACGACATATATCATACAATCAAACAGTCACGGAAAACTTCCTATCATGTGACTAATTTCATATACATCATATTCAAATATCATATCGCCTCATATCTACTAAGGCTCATTCATTCATTCATTAAATAAAACCTTACCTGAAGACAAATCCCCGACCCGAGTCCCGCGACGGGTCATCAGTCAAAACGGGGCTGACTAGATCTTAGTTTGACCAAACCCGTTTGGCCAAACCGGCTAGAAACAAAGTCTTAGCCATCGAGGCTTGAACATAAGAATATCACATCATTTCATGCTATTTCAATCAATTCCTAACATGGGAATTATTACTTCATACGAAAACCCGCTTGACTTAAGGATATAAAATTAAACTACAATCTCGTATTATAATTTCTAACATGTGAGAAATAATAATATAATGAAAAGCTTTTAATTAAATAATTTACTTATTAAAATTTCCCACTTGCTAAATATTACAAAACACGATAAAATAACCATACTCAAAAACCGTCACAAGTCCAAGGGGACCCACGGTTCATTTTTGGACCCGTTTTGTTTATCATTTCTAAGAACCGTTTCTTAATATTTCCCGCATGCTTAACATATTTAAAACCCGTCAAAACAACAACAAAACAATCAATCATCGACACAAAGCAATTGACCCATACACGGACCAATCCAGACCGGGTCTGAACCGGCCTGGACCGGCCTGAACAGGGCTGAACCGCCTGGTTTGGGTTCGGTTTCCAGCCCCCCCTAAACAGCCCCATACACGGTTCTACCAACAACCAACACCAAAATATTTCCAACATGTATTAATTAACAAACAACCATTTTAACAACCATCCATACAAAAATCATGATTTTGAACATCATCCAAATTTATCAAGAACACTAAAACATGTCATAAATTCATACAACATAATAATCATAACCACCTATCATGTTACTACTTAAAAACCGTAAATCCTAAACAACAACTAAAGTATGTAACATTAATTCGTCGAGTAACTCGGAATCGTTACCTTAGCTAGCAAAATCAATTAGCACCCAAAATAAGAACTAAAGAAAAACCCGTCTACTAATCTTCTTCTAATATATACGAGTCACCAAACTCGTCTTCAAAATCTTCCCCTATAAGAAATGACAAGAATAATATTGTTAGAATTAAAACTTGATTTTCCATAATTAAAGTGTTGAAAACGATTTTGTCGGAATTGAAAATAAACCGTACATGAAGATGGAGAGCGAAGAGGAGATTCTAGAAATATAAGTTAGGACGGATTTGAATAAGAAATGAAGGTTTTGTGACGATTTTGCTCAAGAACGACGAAGAACGACGAAGAACGACGAAGAACGCTGAAGAACGATTAAAGAAAGTGTTAATTAGATCTTAATTTGATTTATTGTAAAATGGAAAGGTTGTTAGTGAGTAAGTGGATGGGTGTGAGCCGTGTACATATAGAAGAAATATGGAGTCGGGTTTTGAAATTGTTGTTACGGAATTGACTCGGGTTTTTATAATTGTTTAATGAAATATCTAGATATTAATTAGATATTATGTTATTGTAATCAAAAGAAAAGAAAAGATCTAGCTTAAGAGAGGAGAGGAGAGCCGTGAGGTAGTAGAAGAATCGGGTATGTTTTTGAAGCGATTTGCGGAGTTTAAGTTGACGGATCGATAAAGTAACAAATATCTTAGATATTTGTATTAGTTTAATCGAAAGAATGAAAATATCTAAAGTGAGTGGAAAAAGATGACATGGACGTGTGACTCATGCCAAAGTCGAGTTTCGGGTTTGTTTCGGGATTTAAGTCGACTCGGGAATAGTTAAATGACGTTCGGGATTAAACCGTAAAAGTTATTCTTTAATTCCGATTAAATTCAAAATATTTATATTAAATTATGATAAATCCAAATAAATCTTAATAAAAATAAATTAAAAATATTATTTTTTTAAATAAAATTTCGGTCTTCAAAATTACAAGGCGAGTCGGAAAAAGTCAACGAAAGTCAAAGTTGACTTAAAAACTGGATTCTCATGGAATCTCTCAAAAATTCCAAATACGAACTCGGAATTTCAAAATTCAACTGGAAACAATAAATTCCACTTTAAAACTTAAACAGGCTGAAAAGTATTCGTAAAATATTTTCACTAGAAAAATAGGGTACTTTTCGGGTTGTTACAGCTACGGTCGCGAATACTTCCGTTGAGCTCAATCCAAATTTCGAAATAATAACATTTATTACCCCACTTACCCAACGTAACAAGTTTAGCACCACGGTGAGCCGAGCCTACTTCCTTGCGAAATTGGGATTCATGGGTTCTACATTTGGTAAGGCTTGATCTCAATTATTTATTATGAGAGGTCATGTCAATTTATTATCTATCTCGTTTAAGTGAACTAAATCGATGAATTAACAATAATTTTAATTGACACGGTCAAATACTCGATAAATATGCATGTCATGTTATGGCGATTTGGCACTGCATGCAAACATATTAAATAAAAATGCAAGCATAAAAATAAAACTCCTAGTATGGCCTTTCCTAGAATAGAAAATCATATAATCTATTACAAGTTCGGAAACCAACTCCTTTGGTCCCTTGAACTTCATAAGCACGCCTCCCTAGGTCACCGTCTCTTTCGGAACTCCTTTCCGAATGGCACCGTCTTTGGGAAACTCCGGTTTTACAATTAGTTACAAAATATATAATAAAATTACAATAATTTCCTATTATACATTTGTAAAATAAAATAATACAATAACAGTGATTCGAGATCACATTAAATTACAACCGAATCAATATTCCCTTACATTTCGGGCAATATCGATTAAAACTAAGGCCATACAAGGAAAAATTACATAATTCCAAATTACATAAACCAAAATATGACATTCATAAAGTGAAAATATGACATTCATAAATAAAATGCAGCATTATAATATGTACAAAACATGCTCATGTTAAATGCCAAATCGCTCTACTTAACGGTTTATATCGAATATAACCCGGGTTTACGGAAATGCGTGATAATAACACTTTAAAATCACCAAACAATACTTAAATCATATTTAAGTCCAAGTTAATTATCCCAACTCATTTAGGCCTCAAAAATTAGTCATCACTCAATTTTTGACAATAATTCAACTTGTTGTTATATAATTGCTCATAATTAGACTTTTAAAATCATATTTTAATCAAATAAATCCAAATTTAATTACAATAATTTCAAAATTTGAATTTTAAATTTTTTAAATTTTTGTACATTCTGGAACATTTCCATGACACTCTTAATGTCAAAAAACATGGTTTAAAAATTTCGAATCGGTTTAGAGAACAATGGTTGCGCTTTATCGGTTTTATCAAATAAAATACATAAAGCATGCAAAAATTAGTCATATTAAATTTTCAACTTTAGATCTGAAATGTGGGACATTTATTCAACCAGGAACAATTTTCTCTTGACATGAAAATTATTTTAGCTACATTTGCTAAAATAGTCACTATTTATGCCATTTTTATATTAAAAATTCATAAATCATGCTAGACAAGTCACACCAGTCTGAAATTTTCCAGTCTGACAGGAAAACATGCATGTGACAACATACTAAAATTTTCATCATTAGATTCAAATCGGAAGTATATTTGTTAAATTAGTCACTATTTATGCCATATTCACATTAAAAATCCATAAATCATGCAAGACAAATCACATCAGTCTGAAACTTTCCAGTCTAACAGAAAAACATGTATGTGACAACATACTAAAATTTCATGGTCAGATTCAAAGCGGAAGTATTTTTAACCATTTGACCTTTATTTATTTCATTTTATCATATAAAAATCATAAATCACACGAAACAAATACACTTCACACGAAATTTTACATACAGTAATTAAAATGCATGTGTGATATTGTGTAAAGATTTCAAGGTCATAATGTAAGTCTAACTATTTTTAGTATTTTAAACATCATTTTACTCATTAAAATGTAATAAAAATACTAAAAATCATATTTGAGCACTATAAATTTCCATAAATCATCAAAATGACCTAAAATCATATTAGGACCAGAACATATTGACATGCAAATAACTTTGTGATTTTATCTTATAAAACACAAATTACTAGTTTTCATTAAGTTACCATAACTCGAAAAAACTATAAATCGATTATGCATGCAACAACCTTGGCTCTTGATACCGCTTGTAAGTTTCTTAAACTCGATATTAGACACTTCTAATATCATAATACATTTAGTTTACTCTTAAACTAAATAAATCTTATGCATGCATAAAAAAATATAAAGGAAAGAACCATTTCTTACATTGATTATGAAAATATGGGCACAATATTTGAACTCCTTTCAAATATTGTTCTTGAGCTAGTAATATGAGGATGATCTTCCAAGTTTAAAAGTAGAAACTCTCCAATTAGTTGCACCCAAGGCTACCCTTAATCTCTACAAGATAATACTACACTAGTATTAAATGTAGTAACCCTTTAAAATGATCTAATAACTCTTAATACTACACTAGTATATGATTAGTAAATATGAACTCTAAGTTTTATGTAAACTTCTTAAGTTTAGTGAGATGTTAGAGAGAAGTAGTGATTTTGCATGTATCTTGAATTATATGAGATAATGTAGTATAAATAAGAGGAAAAACAAGCCCTATTTGGCTTGCTCAAAACCTGTCACACACACACACCCACATGGGTGGGGTGTTGTCATTTTCACATTGTTCTTAACAATGTGAGGTTGAGTGTATGGGTCATTGTAGTAATGATTTGTTCTAACTCTTAATTAGAATAAAATTACAAACTAAAAACCTACCCATCACCACAAAACCGGTGCACCCATATAAAATGGGTGTCCATTTTATTTTTTGCAATTTGTCATTTGTCACAAATGTGACATGTGATATGTAACATGTAATTAGACTTATAAATGTACATTTAACTAATTTAAATGCAATTTCATAACAAATAAATTAGACTTAACATTTTAAGTCACATTTAATAATTACGTGTAAATAAAATGGGTCATCTCATATTTGGTTAATATAATCTACAACAGTTTGTAATTATAATCGACCAATTTCACTTATCTCAAATGTTTCATAAACATAATGCATTCTTAGTAATATAACAATTAAATTACCAAAATGAATCTTATTTAATCATATTACAATAAGATATATTTCTCACTCACAATTTAAACTTGGTTCATTTTAAGGAATTAATTAATCTGTATCACTATACAATTAATTAATGTACATGATTAGGGGATTGTCCTTTAGGTGTGACCTCAAGGGATCAACTGATCACCACCGTCATACGACAGTAACGTCAAACTCAATTGAGCCAATCGTTACCGATTTATGTTGACCAGTTGACTATAATATTCATCATCCCTTTGTATTCTTATTATTGAGATTTAATTATGTGATTGCACTATTGTTGAGGACATTTACTCCAACAATTTTTCTAGGGTGTAAGGTAGCCATGTAGTTTGTTTAAAAGATGATAATTGGATAAAAGAAATTGTGCTTTTGAAATATTGTGTCTATGCATGTTTGGACTATAACGATAGTTAACGATTCCTGCTCAAAATCATTGACTAAAACGGAATTCTTTTACAAGGTAGAAATACGTGAATTGAATAGACAAAGCATGACATGCTAGATTAAGACCTAGTAAATTGCCTAAAAGCTTGCTAGACCATCTGATCTATGATTGTAATTAACACATCATTCTTACGAACTCACAATGAATTATTTGCATGTTCTAAATCCAATTTCATCAATATGTCAATCTACATGTGTGAACCTACTTGCCTAGATTCTTTTCATCGTTATTAATTCATCACTTGCTTTATTGTTTTTGTTTGATTGCTTTTATTTTGTTTTCATTTATGCTTTTTATTAGTTTAGAAATCAAAACCCCAAAACCAAGATATTCGTTAGATAAGAGCCAATTGCAAGATATTTCACATTCTATAGGAAACACCATCTCCCTGAGGATCGACCCCTACTTCCCTAATTACATTAATTCGTTATTAGCCTAGTCTGGGTAATTATCTTTGACCAGGGCTTACGACAGGCCCGATCAAATTTTGGCGCTGGTGCCGGGGAGCACGGTTTAGTTTTCCTTTTTCTTGTGATTTTTTATTGCAATTAGTCTTAGCTAGTCTTTAGGAACCCAAATTCCTTCAGACCTCTCTTGATTTTTCATCTTAGCTATTCAATCTTATGCCCAGATCTTCTAGACTAGGGACCCCTATCTCTTTAGACCCCGATCTAGAAAGTACTCTGCGTAGAAGACGAAAGCTATTCAACGAAATCTCAAAAGCTTCTGATACTTCAAGTTTAGTCCGTATTCGTGAGAATTACTCGGATATTTTATCTAATCTTAAAGGAGAAGAAGATCCATTCTCAAAAACCAATCAACCTTCAAACAACACTCCATCTTCATCTTCACAAAAG
>JAIUZE010014297.1:0-73760 GCA_022085475.1 Heliosperma pusillum | reverse complement strand
ATAGGTGTGTGACTCATGCCAAAGTCGAGTTTCGGTTTTGTTTCGGGATTTACGATGATTCGGGAATAGTTAAATGACGTTCGGTTAAAAACCGTAAAAGTTATTCTTTAAATTCCGAATAAATTCAAAATAATTATATTAAATTATGATAAATCTTAATAAATCTAAATAAAAATAAATCAAAAATATTATTTTTTTTAAATAAAAATTTCGGTCTTCAAACTTATGAGACGAGTCGGGAAAAAGTCAACCTGAAAAGTCAAAGCCGACTTAAAATCGAGAAAATCAAAGATGACTTAAAAGTCAAGAAAAGTTTATGACTACTTAAAAGTCAAGAAAAGTCAATGACGACTTTAAAAAGTCAAGAAAAGTCAAAGACGACTTAAAAGTCAAGAAAAGTCAAAGATGACTAAAAACGGGATTTTCATGAAATCTCTCAGAAATTCCAAATACGAACTCGGAATTTCAAAATACGACTCGAAACAATAATTTCTATTTTACAAACTTAAGTCTGCTGAAAAGTGTTAGTAAATATTTTTACTAGAAAATTTTGGGTACTTTTCGGGTTGTTACACCAACACCGATCATCCCTTCTTTGTCACCGCCATGAATAAATAAAACCCTTAACAATTTAATAATTTAGACATAAAACCATAATTAAAAAGAAATAAAGAAATAAAAATATAATAAAGAGTCAATTTTATTAATATAAGAGTATCGTATTAAATACATGTTCGTCATTTGAATAATCGTTCATACTTGAAGAGAACTTTTATGGAGTTTGAAGAGATGGGTAGAGAGAAGGTAGAAAGGAGGCAAAGAGAACTAGGTTTAATATGTTTTTTTGTGAAGGGTAACAAATGGAAAGTTTGGTGTAAAAAGTACTAAAATGAGTAAAACAAACGTACTGCGAAAATAAATTCCGAAATAATATTGTAGAACTATAATAAACATGGTTATCTCAAAAAATGTGAAAAATGTAAATGGGAAGAACATTATGTAATAGAAGAAGTATTGTTTATGGCTACACCAATCATCGAATTACAGCATCTCCAACGGTAAGCTAGTTGCTACTAGTTTACCTTTGTTATATCATTTTTTTAAGCTACAATAATTTATAGTTACAATTTATTCCAATGGTTTACTCAACTTACAAGTAGCTTGTTTTAGCTTGATTGGACCTACTTATCTATTTACGTATTCAATTTCCCAATTTCCAACATAAAATTAACTTTATTAATGAAATCACTATTATATAAATATAATAGATGAATTATCTCAACCATATAAATATAATTGTTAGGCCTCAATCATACCCTTGGTTTTGTTTGAGATGATTCATCTATCAGTTACTCCATCCGTCCCAGTCAATAGTTTACACTTGCTTTAGAGGAACTCGATTAATAAACATGGTTTCTCTGCGGCTCGTATGAAGCGATGTTTTCAGGAAATCAAGCGTGGTTTTGAAGCGGATTCAAGTGGTCCTAGCCAGAACTTTGTCCTTATCCACCCTAGCATCGTTGATCTAGTTAATTTTAATGTTGTAACTTTAATTGTTTATCCTAGGACCTGTAATAGATAGCTATCAATGTTGCCCGTAAGACAATATTGGTTGTTCTTATATTGTCAAAAAAATAAAAGTTGCAATATGTGCACTAAGACGTGTGAACAAAGAACTGGGATATTGAAGTACGGAGTAGCTAATAAGCAAGCTGCAAGCATACACAATAAACTGATGTCATATTACTTAAGGTGAAATAATCTAACATATCGCCGTTCGTGCTAGAATTGCACCCTGTACCGTCTCCATCCATGAATTTGTCTAGCTAGGGACTAGCTAACTTGTCCTCTCCCTTTGCGCACAGGCCAGTAACTCTTTCCTATACGCCTCATGCCGCTCATGTAACCTATTTTGCATAGCGATCACATATTTTTCGGCCATAAACCAACCAATGCTGCATGATGTAACAAGCATATGAGCCGTGGCGGAGTCAAGAAAAGCAAACTCGAAAAAATTTCAAAATTTTGAACTAAAACTTTTAGATTTTTTATTGTTCAGCGGGGCGAGCAAGTAATTTTAGATTATTGCTCACAAGTAGATGATCTAGTGTCGAGTGGTCACTCCGTCATAAAAAAAATATGAATCCTCACCGACGTTTGAGTGATGGGTTTGTAAGATGAAAGCGAGACTTTTCTTAGAGGGGATCGTTAGTATAGAATTCAATTATGGTGAGAAAATTGTCATATGCATATTGTTTGTACACATTGTATTCCTTCTGTTCCGGTAAATTGTTAATTATTTCTATTTCGAGGTCTATTACTCGGAAGAGAATTCGAAAAAAATAAATTTCTTTCTTGGAAGTTGTAACCTCTTGTGGTAAATCCCCACTTCACAGTTCAAACTTCAAACAAGGGTTCAATGTCATAGAACATCGACAAGATCAAAGTACTTGAAGTGCACTCACTTGACAAGAGATAAACATATTGATTAAAACACATTTATAAACCCTTTGGTCAGATACACAGAA
The DNA here is from genome assembly GCA_022085475.1 of Heliosperma pusillum. Taxonomy (NCBI): domain Eukaryota; kingdom Viridiplantae; phylum Streptophyta; class Magnoliopsida; order Caryophyllales; family Caryophyllaceae; genus Heliosperma; species Heliosperma pusillum. The sequence goes on along the minus strand of JAIUZE010014297.1, from coordinate 71,232 downwards.
GAGTAACAAAAGAAAAAAATAACACAAGTTTGAGATTCAGTTCTGAATGAAGGAATAAAGAATCTAAACATGATACAAACTGTGTGCTTACTAGCTTAAAAGAAGCCTGTGGAACAATTACTCTCTTGTTCCCGTGGCAATGCACTGGCTCTAAACGGGTATTAAATCTCGGCTTCAGACTTGTTCCGGCATTGGCTATTGAGGCTTGATCTCGGTCGTTGGTATGGCGTCACGTCCAAGACTTAATATCATGCCTTTAACATCTACTTCGGGTTGCTAATCCCTTTCTTGAGTAGATTCCCAAATTTCCTGTACAATGGCTTTTTCTTCTTCTGCAATTTCGACTCAGCGCTCGACCCATTTTCAGACATGTGGTCATTCGGGTCTAGGCTCTCACTGTTTTCTGCCTTGGATTCAACTTCGTCGTCAAATGAACCCTGTTCAGTATCCATCTCAGTTGAATAATCCCTGTCAACTTTATAACTTTCCCACATTTTTGCTTCAGATTCCGAAGTTTCATCTTTCAACTTCTCTTTATTCTCAGGTGTCCTAGGTTTTCCATTAACTTCATCAGGATGTGATCCCTCATCTACCACGTCTTTTTCCTGAGATTTGTGCTCTCCCCAGTGTCCGTTTTCTTCAGAAAACTCTACCACTTTCGGAAGCAAGTCGTACTCTTTTTCAGTGTCTGAAATGTCACCATTCTCTGTGTTTTCCTGACGAGTTTTCGCTTCTTCAAGCAATTTGGTCAGTTCATTGATTTTCCAGGCATTAGCATCTTCTGCTGCACGCAACTCCTCATTTTCTCTTCTTATATTCACAATTTCGGTTTCTTTGACGCGTAAATTGTCTTTCAATTTCAAGCAATCAGCCTCAGCCTCTTCAAGCGCTTCCTTTAAAGAACCCGCCTCTGACCTGACATCCCTGATTGAGCTCTTCAACTGAGACCCTTCATCTTGCACGTTTCGAGCCTTTTCTTCGGCTTCCCTATGCAAATGCACTAACCTCATTATTTCTTTTTCCATAGAAGACTTCTCTTCTTCTAACTTCTTTACACAGTTTAGTAGCTCCAGTTCTTCAACCTTGGATTTTTCTAATGAATTAGTGAGATGGTCAATTTCATGTTTTGCTTCCTCGAGCATGCTCTCATACTTATCATTCGACGCCATAAAAACCACTTTCAAATCTTCCATTTGGGTATCGAACCCTAATTTAGATTGTTCAACCGTGCTTGTCAAATGATCAATCTCTCGTCTAGAGTCTTCAAGCATGGCCTCGTACTTTTCACTAGTTCCCTTTACAACCAGCTGGAGATGTTCTATCTGAGTCTCGAAGTTATCGTGCTCGTCTTGACTTGAGATCAACCTCTCTTTGATCTCTCTTGCTTCGGCCGAAACTTCATGCAGAGCATTCGCTAAGCTTTCCATAGCTATCTTGCTCTTCTCCTCGTGTTCTTTCAAGGCTTCCACCTCATTTATAAGTTTATTTTTTTCTTCTAGAAGATTCTGAACACTGTCAGCAGCCAACTTCTCATTCTCGATGGATCGGGCCTTCTCCTCCTTCACGGTCTCAAGTTCGGATTTTAAGGATTCAACCACTTCATTTTCTTTCGTGAGACGAGATTCTAATGCCTCAATGTCAGTTTTTCGTCTCACAAGTGAGATTTCTAACAAGGACACCTTTTCTTTATAAGCAGCAACTTCACATTCGGCTTCGTGAAGCAAGTCACTATTTCCCTCTAATTGTTTCATAACCGACTCCAATGATTCCGATGTCGATCTCTCCAAACTCGTTGTCTGTTCCACCTTGAAGTTCAGCTCCTCAGCCCTGCTCTTCCACTCATCCAGTGAATTCAAAGCATAAGATTCAGCCATTCTCGCTGCTTCCAACTCAACAATCAACTGTTCATATAACTCCTCTTTCTTAGCCAGCTTCTCCTTGAAGCTTTCAGCAACTTCTAAATCTCGTTTTAGAGAATGCACATCTGATTCCAAATTTCTCATGATTTCCTCATTGAACTTCTCTTTTTCAATCATCTCCTCTTCCATACTCTTGGCTTTCTCAAGTTTTTGATTTAGTAAATCAGTTTCTGCATTAAGCTTCATCACAGTCTGCTCAAAGAAAGCCTCCTTCTCTACGGACTTTTCTGTCAACTTTTTGGCGATTTCAAGCTCTTGTTTTAAGGACTCAATCTCAGACTTTTGTTCGCGAAGAGTAATGTCTTGAGATTTCTCACGTTCAACCATAGATTGTTCAGAGGCTTTCGCCTTCTCAAGCTCTTGATTTAACGAATCAATCTCCGACTTTAATTCAATAATAGTGATGTCCTGAGACTTTTCTCTCTCAACCACAACTTGTTCAGAGGCCTTTGCCTTCTCAAGCTCTTGTTTTAAAGACTCGATTTCCGACTTCAGTTGAGTGATGATAATGTCATGAGACTTCTCTCTCTCAGCTATTTCTTTTTCAGAGATCTCAGCCTTCTCAATATCTTGCTTTAAGGAATCGATCTCTGACATTAGTTTAGCAACGCTAATATCCCGAGACTTCACTCTTTCAACCAGATCTCCTTCAGTAACCTTTGCCTTCTCAATATCTTGTTTCAAAGAATCAATCTCCGACTTTAGGTCGCCGACAATTATGTCCCGAGACTTCCCTCTCTCAATCATATCTTGTTCAGAAGCCTTTGCCTCTTCAAGCTCTTGGTTTAGAGAATCGACCTCGGACTTAAGTCCAGTGATGGTAATCTCCCGGGACTTTTCTCTCTCAACTAAATCTTGTTCAGAGGCCTTAGCATTCTCAAGCTCTTGTTTTACTGAATCAATTTCCGACTTTAGTTCACTGACGATAATTTCCTGAGACTTCTCCCTCTCAACCATAAGTTGTTCAGAGGCCTTTTTCTTCTCAACCTCTTGTTTCAAAGAATCAATCTCTGACTTCAGTTCAATGACGATAATGTCCCGAGACTTCTCTCGATCAACCATATCTTGTTCAAAAGCCTTTCCCTTCTCAAGATCTTGTTTTAAAGTACTAATCTCCAACTTTAGTTCAACGACGATAATGTCGTTAGTCTTCTTTCTCTCAACTAAATCTTGTTTGGCCGCCTTTTCCTTCGCAAGATCCTGTACATGAGAATCCAAGTCTGATTTAAGTTCTTCAATGGTCTTCTCGTAAGACTTTCCCTTCTCAACGAAATCCAGCTCACAAGTCCTTGCCTTCTGAAGATCCTGTTCCCGTGAAGCTAATTCCGATGTCAATTCCGACACAATCTTTTCATACGACTTCTCCTTTTCAATGAAATCCCGCCCACAACTGTTAGCCTTATCAATCTCCTCTCTCAGTGATTCCAATTCTGATTTCAAATCGACGATATTCTTCTCATAAGTTTTTTCCTTCTCAGTAACCTCTTTCTCAAAGTTCTTAGCCTTTTCAAGCTCATCGCTTAATTCCACAACCAGCGCTTTCTCAAAAGATTCATTTTCGGCCTTTGACTCCAGCACACCTTTCAATCTCGCCAGCTCAGCAGAGAGGATCTCAGCCTTCTCGGCCTGAATTTCAGCAATCTTGGTGGCATCATCAGCATGAACAAGAGCCTGGTTCTTGGTCTCAGTGACCATGGCTAGCTCTTGCTTAACTCTTTGGAGTTCCTCACTAACATTGGCAATACCCGTCATATCCCCCTCTTTCTTCTCAGCAGCCTCGTTCTGGGCCTTTTCCAATTCAATAGCCCGGGATTTCTCGATCTCGAAAGACTCTTCGGCATGCTTTTGAGCCACCAACGCTTGGTGGAGTTTCTCGTTGGCCTCATCAGCTAGGGTTTTAGCCTCTTTTAAATCGGCAAGTGCTTGACTCTTTTCTTTTTCAGTTGAAACTAGTTTTTCTTTTGCTTTCTTCAAATCATCTTGTGCAATTTGTAACTGGGCCTGTAACTCTGATGGCTTATTTATTTTTGGTTGTGTTTTCTGTTCAGAGCAAACACAAATATGTAAATTACAAATTAGAAATAAATAAGAGCACCGAGTCTTGTATGAGACAGTCTCACCAATGAGACCAACACAAATCATCTTATAAAAGTTTCCAACTACAGTAGATGGACGGAAAGTTACTGCGCTTAAACCAGTTACTTAAAAAGATCTCCTCACCATTCAGCAACACAAATAACATTACCCCACTGCCTCGAAGGCTCCTTAGTCCAGCCTATGACAAGGTAAGGGGTCCCATGAACGTAACTTAAAATAACATTACCCAAGTCACAAGTGCCTCAATGGCTCCTGCAAATTACGGGGTAGGAGGAATAAAAACTTAACCGTATAAAAAATAGGAAGACCCTGTTTCTACACAGTGATTTGCATCAAGTGACTCTGCAACCATTTCAGTCATTTATTTTGACTAATTATCCACCGTTCAACATTATGCATACTAAGTGAAAACGGCCTCGGATCTAAGCAAAAGTTTAGCAGGACAGTTCAACATACATCTGGTGTAGATCCTCTGGATGAAGACCGGCTGACTGGCCTCGGAGTAACTGTTTTTGGAGATGGGCGGTCAAGCGAAAACCGTGGATTAGGTGAAGGCGAATCAGCATCAGATTTGAGTGACGCTGAGCTTACTAATTTTCCTCTAGGTGTAATTGTTGAAGGCTTACTAACAGGAGTCTGGAATAATCCAGTTCTACACATAATTCAACAATATGATCATCAGACATTGCACTTCAGAGATCAGGGTAAAATTATTTAAAAAAAAGAAGCCAAATACACAAAATAAAAACACAATAAACAATTGCAAAAACAACAATGCCACTAATCTATATTACCTCGCATACCCGTGTCAGGATACTCGGACATGGGTAGGACATTCGGACACTTCACTTTGGACCCAAAACATGATTTTTTTCATAAAAAAAATGAATCCGACTCTTGGAGACGTATTCATATTGGATACTTCTAAACGAGTCCGAATAACATAGATAACAAGTAGTAACCATGTTATGAAAAAATTGGAAATGGTCAACAAAAAGTAGATCCAAATCACAATTTCAATTCTATTTGCAGAATTCTGAATTGGGTTTCCACAATTTCATCAAAATTATTCAAATAATCAACCAATCACAATCTTATTAATAGATACTTTACAAAATGCAGTAAAACCCAGAAAAAATGCAGTAATTAATCAACAAAATTCTTGGATTTCTTTCCTTTTCTGTCTTCAAATTCTTCTGAAATTTCAGTTAAACATGATTAAAGCAACAAATATGTAGTAGTACCCAGAAAAGATCAAAACTTGATTATTAGAATTGTAGACAAATACTACGGAGTACATTATAAATTTACAAGATCAGATTATAGTAAAAATTCAAAAGTAAATAACAAACTAACCAACTAATTAACAAATATGGCAATTTAAGAAACACAAAATGCAGTAATTATTCAACAAATTCTTCTGGTATTTCAGTAAAACATAATCAATCAACAAAATTCAGTAACACCCAGAAAAAGATCAAAACTTGATCATCAGAATTGTTAACAAATAGTACATTACAATCATACAAGATCAAATAAAAGCAAAAACTCAAAAGAAAACAATAAAAATAACCAATTAAATTACAAAAATTGACAAATTAAGAAAAAATAACAGGAACCCACATCAGATCTAGGAAACATAAACTAAAAAAATGTACTTACTTTGTCTTTGAAGACATTTTACCCACCAAATTAAAGTCAAACTAGAAAATTCTTATTCTTAATTACAAGAAAATGAAGATAAAAAGGTGGTAATGTAATGTTATAGTAATAGTAATGTTGATATTAATGTAGAAAATTAGTTGCTATAAAAATGGAATAATTAGAGAAATAATAATAATAATAATGATGGGAGTGTTAAATGTTGGTTTGTGGGAGAGAAAAAGACTGGAGAAGATTGTAAGAATCAGTTGTTGTTGTTGTTGTTATGTTATTCAATTAGTTTTACTCTTTTCATGTCAACTTCTTGCTTTCCTTTTCTTTTCTTTCTGTTTCCTCTTCCATGCCAAATCACTAAACTACTTTGGTGCCCACTACTATTATTATGCCTTTCTCAATGTACCAAATTACCCTTTATTATTTTTCCATGTAAAAAAAATTCAAATCTAGATCACTTTACTTTATTAGTGTAAATTTTGTTTGGTAACGACAAAACTCGCAGCTGTTATCTTTGGTAGTTCTGGGTATACATAATAGCCTGTAAGCCAGACATATTAGGAAAGACAGGGCATAGCCTTATGTCATAAATATTTCACAAGATTGCTCTTAGAAAGGCTTGAACTTAAGACTTTGAGAAATTTACCCAAATTTTAACCACTGGACAGTAATAGCTTCATTTTATTTTATTTATTATAGGTGAAATATTAAAATACAAAAACTTTGGATTAAAATACTCCATGCCGAGAGCAGAATAATGTTCCATATTTATTTTCACAAATATTAAGTAGGATATAAGAGTATTATCTCCAATGACTAGCTTGACCACATCATTTTTTCACGATATAATTTACTCCAATGGTTTAGATAATTTACTACTAGCTTATTTTGGCTCACTTAACACACTTCTCTATGTTTGTATTGATTATATTACCCTTGTGGGTCCTTCCATGGAACTATTAGCTCAAAATTTCGGTGGTTCTTTTTGAGCAAAATTAGGCTATATTGACTACTCTAATGGTTGATCTACTCTAATGGTTGAGCTTAGAGATGACAATGGATCCAGGACCCTATCTAGATCCGCGGATCCGGACCCTGCGGGAGCGGATATGGATCTCATTTTTATGGATCCAGTGGATATGGGTCGGATATGGATCCTAAAAAATTTACGCGGATTTGGATATGGATCTTGTTGTTAAGATCCAGACCTTACCCACAGATCCATATCTTTTAATTTTTAATTTATTTTAATTATATAAGGATAACTAAAGTTTATAATGCTAATATTTTCTAATTTAATCAACTCTCATATGTCATTTTACTTATTTCATAGGGCATTCTTAATTTATAATACAATTTAAATATTTGTAAATTAACTTTTTCCTCATCCAAATAATAACTTACGCGGTAATTAGTTACTTTATTATGTTAAATGTCGATATAATGTATACTTATAATCTTATTAAACATTCTAATACATTTTATGTAACTTTAATAGAAAAGTTACATTTAAAAGATGAATAATTTAATAAAATATTTTGAAAATGATCAGATCCATTTGGGACCCAGATCCTACCCTGATCCACGGATCTGGATATGGGTCTGAAAATTTTGGACCCTGCGGATATGGGCCGGATATGGATCCAACATATACAATATGGATCTGGATCTGGATCTTATAGGACCCTATCCAGATCCTATCCATTGCCATCCCTAGTTGAGCTAGCCTATAAAATTGCAAGCAAGTCCTCAAGTCAAATTATTGAAGATGCTTGAAATAAATAGATAAATGTGTTATGTAGGTCCAATTGAGCTATTTGTATGTTGGTTAAACTATTGAGATAAATTGTACTTTTCTCTGTCTCAGTCAATTGTTGTCATTTGCCTTTTACACGTTTGTCAATGGGCATTTCATTTCGAAAATATCTTTTACTACATAAGTGAGAAAATTATAAAATTTTGATAATCATAGCGTGCTCATTAAAACGAATCAAACAAGATCTCTCATGACTATATTTTGCGTTATACATTGGAAATTATTTTAATAATTATCTCCCTTTATAAATAGTGTCCAAAAAGTAGTTTAAAGTTATTGTAGCTTACAAATATTATGTGATAATGATAAACTAGTATCAATTAAGGAGTATTAATTATCACAAAGTCAATTAGCTCAATATTCTTTAGAAGTATTAAGTTCAATGTCTAATCTACTAATCAAGATCCACATGAGTTAGATAGTAGGACTTTATTTATAGGTATGGTCATGTTTGGCAAACAAGGCAGATTTTTGATAGCAGATAATGTTGGTTGATTATATTTAACACATATCAATGACAAGTTTGACCAAAAGTATTCCATTAGCAAAATTTGAAAGTGTATGGTAAAAAGTCGATATCATGACATTTGAGCTAAAATCATGTGTAATTGATTATGATGCATACAAAATCATGTTAAGAAACGAATGAATTCGCTTAAATCTCTACCAAAATCTATTATTTATCAAATACACTTAATCTCTACCAAAATCTACCCGAATCAACTATATTTTTTTTACTATGTTTATCAAAGAAGAGTATAATGCAGAATAAACAAAGTTACTTGCAGTGTAAAACTTGGATAACTAATTTTATACGTAAAACTAACATCTAGTTATTAAATAACTATAATATACGAAGTGGAGTATATGAATTGACCATACATGTAATCATAATGTGGTTGTAAACAAGGCTCATTGTGCTTAGGACCTTAGGTGACATTGACATTGACATTGACATTGATATGAGTAAATAGTCGTATGTCATAATCTCGTCTTTGTATTCACTTCTTTGTTGAGTAGAATCTTGATAAGTTTTGAGTTGGCATACACAACTCCTTATAGTCCTTACCATTACACCTGGCAAATGGGTCGGGTTTGGGTCGTGTCAGTTTGGGTCGGGTCATCTCGGGTTTGCTCAATTTTTCGGGTCGGGTCGGGTCAGTTTCGGGTTTGGATCATTTCGGGTTTGGGCCATTTTGGGTATGGGTTATTTTGGGTCGGGACATTTTCGATTCATATCCGATTTATTTAGGCCATTTTCAGGTCAAAATGATCAAGTTAGTTTTCGAGTCAAGCCCGCGTTGAGCCAAACTCGCACGAGCCGACTTAGCTTGAGCTGCACGTGGGCCGGCTCGTCTCATTTTCACCCCTAATCACAATAAATTGGGTCATTTAGGATCATTTCAAATTGGGTCGTCTGTAGGTCGGTGGTTTCGGGTCGGGTCTCTTTCGGGTCAGTCAAGGTTCGGGTCGGGTCTGGGTCGGGTCGGGTCATCCTCGGGTCAGGTAATTCCGGGTCATTTTCAGGTCTTGGTCAGCCTTATCGGGTCAGGTTATTCGGGTCGGATCAGTTTTACACGGTCTACTTACCATGCTATGCAAGATTCTTAGCTAGATTATCCACTTCCTATAATATAGAGTATCCCTTCAACTTTTTTGGACCAATAACATTATTCCCTCTAGTCTATTTCAAAGTGATCCTCTAAATTTTTAGGTAAAATTTATTAAGTACAAGTCATGATTATATTTAATCAAATTTCAAAAATTTACATATAAGATTGATATATTACATTTGTTCTAACAAGAAATTTCGTAAAGTTATAATTACGACAGAAAGCATAATATATAAATGAAGAGCAACGTGATTAAAGTGTCGTCTTGTTGGCTTTGAAAAGTTAAATGCCTAGTTTAGAATGGATTTGAGATACTAATATGGTTTATTTACAGTTTTGGATAAATAAGTTACAAGTCGTTGCTGCCAAAAAAAAAAGTTACAAGTCGTTGTAAATGTCATTTAATTTAACTACTTGTAAATGTCATGTAGGGTAATATGCATAAGCTGAATTTCATTCTTGTCAGCGTCACATATGCAATTGTCTTTTACAAAAGTCGTATTAATTTTAAACTTTTCTTAAACAACCTAGCTTTATTCATTTCAACACTCATTTAATACACAAATTCTCATTTGTGACGGATTGACCCGTCGCAAGCAAGACTTATTGCATTTAATATGGCTAACAACCGATAGTCAACCAAGGCCAAAATAGCAAGCTAACTAAGCGATGCATCAATCTGGCAAGTGATACTCTACGATCTCCAGGTCGTAGGAGATCAATCAAAACATATGCAATAGTAATACACATGGGGTGGGTCCAAAATTACAAATAACACACGAGTTGTGGCCTTTTTAAATGGTTCAATTGTCATGTGAATAGTAATTTCACGGTCGATGAACATGTCTTTTGTTTATGTTCAAATTCTTGTTTTAAAAGGGGCGACCCGTCTTATTACTTCAGACGAGTCAAACCCTCACACAAAACAGCAAGTAGGGCAAGTGGGAAAGTTGGATAATCCCCCACTTGCTCTTTTGTGAAGAAGATTGACCCATCTGAAGCAATAAGACGTATCGCCATGTCTGAAGCAAGACTAATTGTTGTTCCTAAATTAACAAATCTAAATCTAAATGAATAAATCTCATAAAAATAATGATGTCTATGATCTAAGTCTATCAGCCAGTTATAAGCCTTGCTGTCCACAGCTTTGCACATGTGACACCATTTTACAAAGAGGACACTCACCTTTTAGTTTGGGAATATATGGTGTACGAATATTCTTATAATCTTCAGATCTTAGATAAAGGAACTGATTATTCATAGTTTTAACACTATAGAAAATTATGGATGGGTAAGGCAGTAAGACAAGTCTGATTCAAAGAATCGGGTTGGATCGTGTTTTAAGTATCGGTTTTATTTTTGTTTCCCGCTATCAGTTTTCACTACATATTCTTTTAAATTGACAGGAGCTAACCTGAATTGAATGAAGTTGAACTAAAAGTTAATGTGTGAAGGGATGAGATGAGATGGGCTGAAGTTAAAACCAAAAAGAACGGTGCCTAAGTCGTTGCAAATATTCCTACAATGGTCGATCATGATTTCAAATATCGGTTTGATCATAAAGACGGTCTATATTGCCTTAAAAATGTGGCATGTGCCACGGTGACGGTAAAGCATTGGTGAGATTGAAGACCGCAAGGAAGAATCAGATCAAATAACACGACTACATGCCCAAATGAGGTGAGCAATCGATTTTGTACTTGCTGTCGGCGGCTTTAACATCAGAATTTTAGACGGCACTCAACATGTAAGGCATATGCAACCAACAAAGTATGTAAAACGAGCAAGGAAAGGGTAAAAAACAAGCATTCCCTAAAAACTTTGTTGCAATAGACAAGTCACTGATTTACATCTTCATAATAGAAGGTTCATTAGGTACATTGTCTCAGGAATGCATAATTTTGCACTGTTTGACGAAAAGTTGACGCACAAAGAGACATGGAGAACCACAGAGAGTATATCACTTAGCATAGCTTACCATATACGCAGTACTCCGTAAGATAAAACAAAGTTTAGACAAGTTATGCAGCTAAGATCATCCGACAAAAACGGTAGTAAAAGTTACTATGGCTGCTTTCTCGATATCTTCAGCACGGTAGTAGTATCCTAATGTTGATCATAGCCTCAGCTGAAATCCAGATGATAAGAAATTATCCTATTCAATCCTGAAAAACAGGCACAGTAAAGCTTCAATAAGCAAAGACCGAGGAAAGAAGAGGAGACGATTTATGGTTGTAATTAATGGATGACAAAAGTGGACAAATGGTGCTATTGGAGGATCAAATTAGCCATAAAAACAGAGTATAATCAGTAGGCTTCATTAGTAAAATATTCGCAGCTCACAAACAATAAACAACTTGAGTGTGAATAAAGCAATCTAAGCACCCATGATAAATGTCACATGTGAGTGTCCCGCTCGAAGAAGCGGAGAGATTTTACTAGTATATAAACCAAGAAGTTACTCCACCCATTGCCAATTGCTATTTCTTCTCCGTGTAGGAGCCGCCCAAACCCAACAATGAAACTTAACAAACCCAAGTCACCATCTCGAACTTTATCGACAAATGAACAAGGGCCGATAGTCTACAAATCAACAAGTGACGATAGTCTGCTATCTACTGGTTAAACAGTCTACAAGCACGCACACTCCAAGAGCATGGGAACAATAATTTGTTAATTACAATCCTATCCATCATGTGATCCTAACAATGAACTTATTACTTATTCCATTTTCCATCACAACCTAATATGAAAACACCCTTACCACCTTTGCCAACACAACACATCATAGACCACCCTTACCACCTTGTGATAAAATTTCATTACTAAGATGAGCCTAACATCCTAACAATGAGCATAATGCTTATTTTATTGTTCATCGCGACCTATTATGTAACCGCAGTTGCCTGTCATGCCACACGTCATTCACAGAATACCGTGAGTTATTCCTTTAGCTACACACTCTCGAACAAGTAATCCACGATACACCACAGGAGAGTTACTGACAGCTTGTAGTCAACCTACCACTAACATACACGATTAGCTAAACTCCCCATTTCATATATAAGTCAAGTACACGTGAGACGAGACAATCTCAGAAGAATATCATAAAAACCAGCGAAACGTAAGAGTTCATAATAATGAAATCATGCATTTAATAACACATAACAACAATCATATTAACGCAATCATAAGCATTACTTGTTTTTGTTCTTCTTTGGCACGAATTTTGCTTACTGACTCGTCCTTATCCTTCGCTAACGAAACAAGGCTATCCAAAAAAGTCCATGTATCACAAGGTCCGATAGCATAAGCAGCAGGCCACCAATGAACTGTAATTTTCTCAAACGTGTTGTTACCCCAACAATACCAACCAAACGACAAACCACCCAATTCGAGCAAAACCCGGTCCTTACTTTTCGAGTAAACAAGCGGTCTTACATAGGAAGAAACCTGAAGCATAGCCCCCGGGTCACAAATACTGAACAACCTAAACCAAGACTCCTTATTCCCATACTCCTTCATTACCCACAAATCGACTTGTACCGATACCCCAGATCCCACCATCTCGATAATCTGCTCTTCATAGTTCGCCATCACACTAAAACACCCACCTAATTCCTGGATAGCACAACTCTTTCTACTAAACCTCTCATCAAATTTAGGAAGGTCTAAAAACGAGAATGTCTCGGTCCGAATATTAAAGCACTTAACCTTAGAATTGAGGTTACTATCAATCACAATAAAATGCAAAACCTCGTTTACAAGAACCGCCATACTATTCTGAAGAGCAGATTGCCCCACCATTGTTTGATCATCAAGAAATTTCCAAGAATCGTTCCTCAGACTATACACACTCGCCTCGCGATACACCAACACATATTCCTTACGTGTCTCAATCATCTTCAACACCTTATAATCGCCACTAACTGAATCAAACCCGAACCCAAAAACGACAAGATTGACAGTACCATTTCCATGGGCTCTTCCAAAATGAGGGTTTCTATCGGGTAAAGGGGTGACCAAACGATACGTTTTAGTTGATGGGTTGTATAAAAAGATGCAAGATTTGTTGTAATATGAAATGCAAAGGACGCCATTGATGGAACCAAGGATTTTGGGAGGACGAAGTTTAACAGGGTTATCGAGTTCGGAGAAGTAGAAATTAGGGTTAGTATAATTGTCGGAAATGGGGGAGGAGAATAGGGACGTTTGGCAGATGATAAGATTTGGGGAATTGTCGGAAATTAGGGCTTGGTTTAGGTGGAGATTGATGAAATGGGGGGAATTGATTAGGGAATACCATTGTTTGGAGACGGTTTTGAAGCGAATTAGGGTTTTGGATCGTAATCGACTCAGGATATCCGTGATTATGTCGGAAGGGAGTGTTGAGGACGCCATGGATGAACAAAGCTGAGAAATAGTAACGTCACCACTCACCAGTGTGATTTACACCAGAGTGTTTAATGTGTTATGACTTCCAGGGGTTTCTTGCTCACCAAGACTCTAACTAACTTTGACTTAGTCTAACAAACTTTGACTTAGTTTGTTACAATAGCTAGATATTTATCTATCTATCTATATATTAATTTCTCAAACCAAAGGAGTTCAGGTAATTAAATAAAGTTATACACATTAATTATACTATATAGCTTTTAATCGATAGTGTTGTGTTATAGACCTAATCAAGGGATTTTAACGTAAATATTATATAATTTTGGTTAAAATATAAATTTTGGAAAATACCAAAATAGAGTAATTTTTCTTAAAATAAACATGTCCCACTTATGGTATTAATTAATAACATAGAATATACATTAAATTTATAATTTATAATTATTTAACTTACACATAATATTTTGGAAACTATTAATAGGTAAATAAATAAAGTTAGATTTCCGAAAGATATAATATTGCGTAATTCTTTTAAATTGATTTAAAATATATGTAATATATTTATATAAATATATGAGCCTCTTAAAATTGCATGTGTACTCAAATTGCATGTTTAATCATCAACTAATCAAATTATAATAATCAGTTCAATAGTCAAAGTAATAATATTAGAACCGGGAGTAATGAGTAATAAAACAACAACAAGAGTAGTGAAATTTTCAATTTAATGCGGTATTACTGAAACTATTAATAATTGCGGTTGATGAACCCAAGGGAGTAGTGAAATTAGTGAAAGTATCAACAATTATGGTGGGAGTAATGAAAGTAACAATAATTACGGTGGGAGTAATGAAAGTAACAATAATTACGACGGAAGTAGTGAAAGTAACAATAGTAATAATAAATGCAATAAAAGAAACAATATTAACAATAAAAAAAGTATATATGAACAATTAGCCGACCAATTGATTAATAATGAGAGTAATGAATTGTCTAATAATTTGTTTTATTGTAAATTTAAGATATCTCATAAGAAAATATATTGATGACAAATTTATGAGTTATACAACTTTAAAATATATTTAATTAAAATAAATTTTAATGATAAATATGGGTAGCCCGGGCGGAGTAGTAAAAGTAAAAATAATTACGATGGGAGTAGTGAAAGTAATAGTAGTAATGACGAATGTAATAATGAATTGATTAAAGTAAAATATTAATGGTGGTAATTAATAATGAATTGTCTAATAATTTATTTTATCGTAATTTTAAGATTTGTGATATATATTGATGATAAATTTATGAGTTATACAGCTTTAAAGTATAGTTAATTAAAATAAATTTTAATAATAAATATAGTTAGTCCGGACGGAGCCGGGCACCAATACTAGTTTATAGTTAATTGATAGTACATAAGTTTCATTGGATTCATTCTTTCAATAATAAGTTCCTAATTCTATTTACTCTTTCTCGCAGAACAATTTCTCTCACTACATTGTATTACTCTGTTTTGCTAAAGCTTAAAGCTCCATTAATTGACTCCTACAATGTCGACATGCTCAATTTCACATGGAACCCCCAAAAATGATAATAATCTTTGAAATATCAGAATTTCTTGCATTGCAATTTTTTGGATTACATTTTTTTGCAAATAAGCACACCATTTTAAATTTTAAATATTAAACATAACAATAAAGACAAGTACAAATAGCACAAAAAAGTTCATTTTTCTCCAATACTGCAACTTTTTAAGGTCTTCGTCAAATTAATTCTTCAATCCAACTAAGTCATCATTATTACTTTCCTTGCTTGAGACTTCATCAACTTCATTTCCACTTTCAACCTTAAAAACTCTTGTTACAAATTACAATGACATTAATAACATAATTATATTCAATCCAACTCTTGTTACAATGGCATGTGCACAAGAAAACGGAAACAAAGTCCCATTAAATGATACTTCGTAGTATATTGTAAGAGTAATGATAAAATTGAGCTTCTTCTTCAGCTACGCAAGGTTTTGTTAGGCAATATTATATTTTTAGACTGCATTTTGTATATGGAATTGTTCGTTATTGCGCGCATAGACCAAATTTTAATAGTTAAGTGAAACTTCAGCAAGTTTCTTATAAAGCAGTTTTATAATAAAATTATCTGTTAACTGCATTTTATAGTAATAAACTAAATAAAGTACACAGGTAGCTAAGTAATAGTGATGGGTCTGACAAATACAATTAGTTAGGGACTAAGTCTTGCTTAAGACGAAGTATACGCTTTATCTCTAAAACGAAGTAAAATATTTCCCCTTTTTTTCGTCGAGCTACACAAATCAGCATTATATTCAATCGTCGACAACTGCATTATCACTGTGTTACCATTTATTCGTCAATCTGAAAGAGGTGCCTATTCGGGTCGGGTTGAATAGGGTTGGGCCAATTCGGGTTAGTTTGGAGTCAGATTTGGGTCCCAATTCAGGGGAGGCTTGGGTTTAAGCCGAGTCATTTAGGTCGGGATAATTTTGCCAGGTCTGGAGATTTGTAGGGAGAAGTTGAGAAATTTTGATATTCTTCATTCAACTTCACTTTTACAAATGATCTCTCTCTTTGTAAAGTGATCGGTAATGGTGGAGAAGTCTAATACTTAAAGAATTTTCTCCCCTGACATTTGGACTTGTTAACCACAATAAATTTTATGAAGTTATTAATCAGGCTAGTATTTAGCAAAAGCGTGTCAACAAAAAAAGGCATAACAAAAGAGCAGTGACGGACCTAGAAATTACTAAAAGGGGTGGCACAATAATAAAAAGTGAAAAAAAAATATAAAGTTTTATTACATAAATTTTATCGTCAACAACTCAACATTACATTATCAAAATAACATCAATGTAACACAAAATTAAAGAGTTAATCTAATACCATTCGACGAGATTTCATGTTTTGGAAGCGATTAATGATATCATCATCACTTACTTGTACAAAAAAGTCTCGCTCAATAAATGCAACCAAACAATAGTTCAATAGTTCATCGCCCATTCTATTTCTCAACTTATTTTTCACAAACGTCATTGAGGAGAACACTCTTTCCACACTTGCCGTTGCAACCGGAAGTATCAAGACAAGCTTAAGCAACAAACAAACAAATGAATATGAAAGATGTTTGTTTGTTTCAATAAGCTTCACCAACACCTCACCAATGTTCTTCAAATGATGAAAGCTTGAGTCATTCTTCATATCACTAATATAAATATCAAGTTGAAATGAAAGCCCAATTATATCAACTTGTGAGAACTCCTTAGGATAAAAGGCCGCAAGTCTTAACAACTTTTTCTTGTCAAAAGAAGCAAATAAATTGACCGGACTCAAACACGCCATACACATAAGCAACTCCGTACTTTTCTCATCAAAGCGGCTTTCAAGTTCTTGAACTTGCTTATCAATCACACTCATGAACATATCAATTCGATATCGATGAAGGTTAGCAACTTTATCAATGAAACGTCTAGATCTTCCGGGAGGAGCATAGACATCATTCATGTTCGGCACTTCAATATTTAGTTTTTCACAAAAGTCACTTACCGTACCAAAGAAGTTGTCCCATCCATCATCTCTCATAACTTGTAATTGCTTCTTAGTTAAATCCACAAGTGTCATCGCATTAACAATATCTTGATCTCTTCTTTGTAATGCTTGACATAATTCATTAGTACATCCAAAAATGACTTTCATTAGATGTATCATGAAAATAAAGTCAAATGATTCAAGATGGTCAATTGCAATTTGTGCTTTTGCACGATCATCCACACACTTTGAAGATAAACCAATTTTCTCAAGAACCTCAATGGTTGAAGAATACATAACAATAAGATGTGTGATTGTTTTGAAATGAGAACCCCATCTAGTATCTCCCGGCCTAGCTAAACCAAGCACTTGATTCAACCCTTTTCCACTTTCAACTTCACCTAATTCTAAGGCTTCTAACAATTTTCTAGCTTGAACATCTTTAAGCATCGCCAATCTCTTACAAGAGGATCCAATTGTATTAAGTACAATTCCAAGATGCATAAAAAATTTGGCACATTCACAATTTTCTTTAGCAACCGCTACAAGAGTTAGTTGAAGTTGGTGAGCAAAACAATGAACATAGTAGGCATGTGGGTTATTCCTCATTATCAAGTTTCTAAGACCATTCAACTCGCCTCTCATATTACTTGCTCCATCATAACCTTGACCCCGAATATTCGACATACTTAATGAATATTCATCAAGTAATTTCTTAATTGAGGCCAAAAGTGTCATACTAGTTGTATCATTTACTTTCACAATCCCAAGAAATCTTTCACACAATTTTCCATCTTTATTAACATACCGTAAGCAAAGGGCTAGTTGCTCCTTGTTAGAGACATCACAAGACTCATCGGCTAATATTGTAAAAAAATCATTATCAAGATCTTTAATAATGAGCCTAGTAGTTTCTTTTGCACAACATTTGATAAGATCTTTTTGGATTTTAGGGCATGTAGCTTGGTGGTTACCCGGAGCACTAGTGAGAACAACTTTAGAAACACTTTCACATCTTCCCGCAAGCCATTCCAAAAGTTCAAGAAAATTTCCCTTATTATTTGAACTCTCTTTTTCATCATGACCACGAAATGCTAAACCTTGTTTCAAAAGAAATCTCAAACATTGAAGAGAATATACTAAGCGAGCCTTGTAAGTGGCCTTGGTTTTGCTACTTACTTTGTCAACCTTTTCTATTATAGAAGTTTTTTTATTTATGAAATGATCAAATTTTTCTTTTGCTTGATTGTGAGCACTTCCAACATCACCAACATGTTTCCTAAATCTTTCATTTGCATTTTTCCACTTATTAAACTCTTCCTCCACAAATGAATCTCTACCGGGAGAACATTTAGAATCCTTAAACAAGTAACAAACAAAGCAAAAAGCTGTATCAAGTTTCTCACTATACTCAAGCCAATCTTAAGTAACATACCAACGAGCTTGAAAGCGACGCATTTTGCCACCATCATATGTTTGAGGAAAATTTTCAATTGGTTTCGGTGTACAACGCATCTTCTCGATAAATCCTCTTCTTACATCATCTCGATCATTAACTGGATAAGATGAAATAGGTTTTCGCTTTCCCGGATCATGTGGCAAAAGATCAAGTTCATCTTCAATTTCTTCATCATGAGAAGAGGTGAAAGAAGACTCTAACTCACTTTGATTGTCTACTTGTGTTTGATTGCATTGCTCACTTTGATTCTCTACTTGTATTGGATCACAACTTTCATCCTCAATTAATGACGGGTGTTCTTCATCTTGCTCGCTTTCATTAGTGTCTTGAGGTTCACTTGATAATGGTGTAGACGATAAACATGATTTTTGGGACTTTCTTTCCCTACTCCAATAGTCTAGAATACTTTTATTCTTCCTCATCTTCTCCAACTAATTACAAACAACAATACAAAAACTAATTACATACACCAAGTAATAAACAATGAAACAAGTAAAAAACAATTAAATTGTCTAATTACATACACTATTCAAATTTCAAAGACAAGTAAAACAAGTAGACAACCATGAACCATATGTCCATATACATTATACAAACAATGAAACAAGTAAAAAACAATTAAATTGTCTAATTAAATTATTAAACACATAACAATTAGAACAATTCAAAGAAACATGTCTAATTAAGCACACAATTACAAGAATACAAATATAAAATCGAATTAGAGATTTACAAATTTAGGGTTTGTAAGTTAGAAATTAAATTGGGGGTAATTACAAATTAGTACCTAGGTGGGCCACTGGGCCGTGGGAGGCTGGACTGGGTCGGCCGTGGGCGGCTGAACTGGTCGGTGGGTCGGCCGTGGAGTCGTGGACAGTGGTGGACGGTGGGTGGCTTGGGAGTTGGGTGGTGGTTTCTTACTTTCTTATTATGTATAATGAGATAATGAGAATGGAGGATAATGAGGAAAGAGGCTGCGTTCAATTTTTTCCAGATTTTTGATTTTTTTTTTTTAGGGGTGGCACGTGACCCCATAGGACCCCACGTGGGTCCGCCCCTGCAAAAGAGTAATACTTGAAACAATTGACATGTTATAAAATAATTATGTTAGGAAATATAGGGTAAATATTTCCTTAACCTATATGTATCTTAATATCCTAATCTCTCGCCTAGTATATATAGATGACTCACTGTATGTTCTGAGACACACAATAATAGAGAATTCATCTCCTTCATTTTACTCTCATAAGACGTTATCAGCACGTAACACTCAAACGATGTCGAATCTTTCAAAATTAGAGTTTTTGGCCCTCGACATATCCGGAAAGAATTATTTGTCATGGATTTTAGACGCTGAAGTGCATGTTAATGCTGCATCATTGGGAGAAACTATTATTGAGGGAAATAAAAAATCCCTTAAGGAACGTTCAAAGGCCCTAATTTTTCCCCGTCGTCACCTTGACGAATCTTTGAAGGCACAGTATCTAACGGTGAAAGACCTGTATATTCTGTGGACTGAACTGAAAGGTCGTTTTGACCATCAAAAATCTGTTATCCTTCCTCGTGCAAGGTACGAATGGATGCACCTCCGATTACAAGATTTTAAAAGTGTCAGTGAATATAACTCAACACTCTTTCAGATTGTTTCTAGTTTGAAATTATGCGGATAAACGGTTACTGAATGTGATCTTTTAGAGAAAACATTTTCAACTTTTCATGCTTCGAATATCATATTACAACAACAATATCGAGAGCGTCGATTTACAAAGTATTCTGAACTTATCTCTTGTCTATTGGTTGTTGAACAAAACAATGAATTGTTGATGCAAAATCATCAAATTCATCTGACATGCTCATCACCTACCCCTGAAGTGAATATTGTTGTTTCTGAAAAAGCTGGGAAAAGGAATGGACATGGCTTAGGTCCTAAACAATTCCATAACAAAAAGAAATGTGGTTATAATTCAAAAGGTAGTCATAATTCCTATCAAAAGAAGGGAAAAAGACATGAAACAATATGTCATCGTTGTGGTTCACCAGGACACTCGGTAAATGTCTGTCGTACACCAAGACATCTTGTTGACCTTTATAAAGCTTCTATCAAAACAAAGGATGCTGAAACAAATTTTGCCCAGTATGAAGTACCATTGAGTAGTACTCATCTTGACCTTCCTGACTTCAAGACAAATGCAAATGGCGTAGAATTTGATGACATTGATTACTTTCTCAATGACGTCTAATCTTATTTGTTAGAATTGGGAACCTATTTACTTGTTTTCAATATTTATCTTCAATAAGTGACATTATTTGTCTTAGGATGTTCCTTTCGGTTAATTTATTAATTACTACCGTAAAACAATCAGTTGTTGTTCTCTTTAAGCAATAAAATTTATTTCGGTTTTATAACTTATGGTTACTTCACTAATACTTATTTTTATTTTCTATAGGAATATGGATATTACTAATGGGAAGTTGAAATCAAGTATTGTAGATGTATGCCTTCTAGATAGTGCGACAACACATTCAATTATTCGTCATAAACGATTTTTCTCTCAGTTAACATTAGCTACATCTAAAGTTAATACAATATCAGGCTCATCAAACCTTATTGAGGGTTATGGAGAAGCATTATTAATGTTACCTAATGGTACAAAAATTCACATTCATGATGCCTTCACGTCCTCGCCAATTGCAAAATTTATCCAGCCTCTCACAGTTAACAATTTGTCATATACACCGTCTCTTATTAATATCGGGCGGGTTTAGTTAGAGTCCGTCTTATAATAATTTTTCATGAAACCGTCAAATATGGTAACACCAAACATAAACAAAATGAGGGGAGTTGTTAAGGAAATGGAGAATTAAGAGGAAAGTTAGCTAACTGAAATAGGATAAACATAAGGGAGTATAAAAGAAGGAATTATATGAAGATAAGGGCAATTTCGTCATAAAAGATAATTTAAGTGACAAAATTCAAATTTGCATGAATTTTCCAACGGAGTATATATGTTTTGGCAGTAATTTTTCATCAGGAGTGATATTCTGGGTGTAATTTACAAAAAAAATTATACAAGGCTGTAATTTTCAAAAAGAGGGTTTTAAAAGGTTGTAATCAACAATTTTCTTTAATAATAATGATTTTAATTCTAGTGAACCATTTGATCTTGTGCATTCTGACACTTGTGCTATGGAATTCAACTGTTATTATCTTCAGATGGCAACAAGCCAACAAGGCTATCCATAAAAACATATTGTGGCCGTTGCAAAAAGAGTAACTCTGTGTCTCAATAAACACTCCTAGACCTCGTTCTTTTGGACTGCAACTCTGTGAAACTGAACTTATTGTACATGACCTGACCGGATCCAACCTATATCCTGCTCCAATCCATCGACCCGGTACGGCTCCGCTCCTCCCCGACGACCACACTGACCTAACCAGGCCTGACCCCAATCCGCTGTACCCCACCCCCACTAACCCGGCCACGCTTCGCTCCACTCCACTTTGATAAACCCTTAATTTAACTTGACTAAACATAGTCTAACTAAGCTTAATTAGACTAAACTTAACTGAACTTTTGGACCTGGCCTGACCTCAAAATTAAGTCCAAAAGAAAGGGTTTTCATCCCTCCTGTCATACTAAAATCATCAATCATATTCATCATTTGCTCATACCGATAAAATTTCATTCCTAAGCCCAACATCCTAACGATGAACATAATGCTTATTTAATTGTTCATCGCGACCTAATATGTAACCACAGTTGCCAGTTGTGCCATATATCATTCACAGAATACCATGAGTTATTCCACAGAAGAGTTACTGTTCATCGCGACCTAATATGCTACAGACTCTCACACAAGTAATCCAAGTTACACCACAGAAGAGTTACTGACAGCTTGTAGTTAACCTATCACTAACATACACGATTAGCTAAACTCCCCATTTCCTATATACGTCAAGTACACAAGACAATCTCAGAAGCATATCATAAAAACAAGTATTCATAATGAAATCATGCATCTAATAACACAGTACAATAATCATAATAACGCAATCATAAGCATTACTTGTTTTTGTTCTTCTTTGGCACGAATTTTGCTTACGACTCGTCCTTATCCTTCCCTAAGGAAACAAGGCTATCCAAAAAAGTCCATGTATCACAAGGTCCAATAGCATAAAGAGCTTGACACCCCCCATGAACTGTAATTTTCTCAAACGTGTTGTTACCCCAACAATACCAACCCAACGACTTACCATCCAATACAAGCAAAACCCGTTCCTTACTTTTCGAGTAAACAAGCGGTCTTACATAGAAAGAAACCTGAAGCATATCTCCCGGGTCACAAATACTGAACAACCTAAACCAAGACTCTTTATTCCCATACTCCTTCATTACCCACAAATCGAGTTGTAACAATAATCCAAACCCCAACATCTCATTAATCTGCTCTTGATAGTTCACCATCACACCAAAACACCCACCTAATTCCTGGATAGCATAACGCTTTCTACTAAACCTCTCATCCAACTTAGGAGAGTTCAAAATCGAGAATGTCTCGGTCCGAATATTAAAACACATAACCTTACGATTACGCTTACTATCAGTCACAATAAAATGCAAAACCTCGTTAACAAGAACCGCCATACTATTATATAGAACAAATTGCCCCACCATTGTTCGATCAGTAACACATTTCCATGAATCATTCCTCAAACTATACACACTCGCCTTGGTATACAACAACACATTATTCTTAAGCGTCTGAATCATCTTCAACAACTTATAATCCCCGCTAACTGAATCAAACCCGAACCCGAAATGGAAACAATTGATAGTACCATTCCCACGGGGTCTTCTACAATGAGGGTTTATATCGGGTAAAGGAATGGAACGCTCCGATTTAGTTGATGGGTTGTATAAAAAGATGCAAGATTTACTGTAATATGAAATGCAAAGGACGCCATTGATGGAACCAAGGATTTGGGGAGGACAAGATTTAACAGGGTGATCGAGTTCGGATAAGTAGAAATTAGGGTTAGTATAATTGTCGGAAATGGGGGAGGAGAAGAGGGACGTTCGGCAGATGATGAGATTGGGGGAATTGTCGGAAATTAGGGTTTGGGTAAGGTGGAGATTGATGAAATGGGGGGAATTGATTAGGGAATACCATTGTTTGGAGACGGATTTGAAGCGAATTAGGGTTTTGGATTGTAAGCGAGAGAGGATATTGGTGATTATATCGTGAGGGAGAATTGGGATCGCCATGGATGAACAACGCAGAGAAAATAGTAACGTCACTAGTGTTATTTACATTAAACTAGTGGGAATGCCGCGTGCGCCGCACGCGGTGAACAACCTCCGTTATTTGTTTTGTCCGCAATGCATTTGTAAATTGTTAAAGATGCGAAATGCAATAAGTAAACATTAAAGTTATATTTTAAATATATGGATAAACCATTTGTTTTATTTATAGATATTTATACATACATAAAATAAACATTGGATATATTAGACATTTATTGTATCTATAGGCGTCTACTGACACTACTATTTTTAGACTATGATGGATAAAGGTGTTCAGTCATCGCTTGAAAGCGACAATAACTCAAGTTCAGGAGCAATTTCATGCCTGGTTGCTATGTAGTATTTTTGTTTTAGTATATTATAATTGTGTTTCGATAGTTGTAAGTCGTAGTAGTTGTAGTCCAGTACATCAAATCCGTATAAATCTTTTAGAAATTTTATAGCTTTTCTGGCACAGTTTTGCTGAGATGGCCCTACGAGATTTGAAGATGATCCAATAAACTTAACCGCTTCCGTTGAAGAACTAATTCCACATATGCGAACGTACGCCTTTAGCTCGTCTTCCGTAACGGCATGGATGCCAAACTCCGCAGGAGGTAGGTGGAGTTGTTTTAGTAAGTCGTTTAGGATAATCTTCAAATTTACTTCTAGTGCACATCGAGGTGTTGCTAATGAATCTGAAACAAAGCAACTACTATGTCAGTAAAATGCTTTAATACTTTTGTGTAGGTAAAAATATAATCACACGTATACGTTAAACTGTAATACATATAATAGAAGACGTATGGGCAGAAGAGATAAACTCTAAAATCAATATAAGAAATTAAAACATAAAAATAATACCCATTGAAGATTATCTCTGGACAATTACCTTCTATGAAAAAGGTAGTCCATTTTGTGTATTTATAGGCAAACCGATATACATGTAAAATGAGTTGTTGTAGTAGATGTTCTGCCACATAGAAAATACGTGTATCTATATAGTTCATAGCTAAAATGACATGTAATGCTATCGTATTTCAGATTGGATTAGTTTTGTTTTTCGGTGGAAGTGGATTTCTATCAACTATAATTTCGTATGAATAAATTACATATATTTGGCGTGTTGACACGTTGAAGATACGTGTATAATTTTTTGTCCCTTTTGCTTTTATTTACCCAAATGCTATTTATGAATAAAATATATTCTAAATAGGATAATTATTTTTTTTTCGGTTTTTTTTTTGTAGTTAAGACTAATTTCAGTAACGTAGCAAAGTTTTTTTAGAAGATGATATGAATTTTTTGTTTTTAATCAATATGTTTTTTTTGAGAATAAGTAACAATACTAAAGTATCTAATGATACAACCATGTATGTTGTTACAATTTTTAGTTTTTTTTCCGAATCGAATAAAAATAAATGTTTGAAAAATGTATGTATTCGAGATATTAAATTAACGATCATGATAAAAAAAAATTGCATCTAATTTTAGGAAAAATTGTATGAAGTTAAATAGTTAGTTGCACACAAACAGTATAAATTTAGCGTTAAAAACTAATTGCTAAGACGCGTAGCTGTAATGTAAAATTTAATTAACTTGAATGACAACTTAATATATATTTTTGTATGGTTTATATGTAGAAGAGTAAAGTTAATTCGATTTAAAATCAAATTGGTTATTAGTTATTTTTTTTAAATAGATATAGGGTAAGTATATACGGAAAAAAATATTTAATAAAATAAATGTTTCAAAAAGCAAAATATATAAATTACCGGAAATTTTTGTAAGTAAACTCGCATAGAGATGTTACTTGTTGACAAACCGATTTATAATATTATCTTTTCGTTGCCATCTACTGTATATGCAATTTAGTTACTGAACATCGTTGTCACGGAATATGAATTTTTAATATTGAGTCATCAGGATGGGAAATGACATGTCTACGACATTTTCATTTGTTATTTTACTGATTAATTATTTCAGAATTAGTTCATACATAAATTCAGAAAAGGTTGAGAATTGTTTATTACATACATATATAACTACGAAGAGAAAAACTTGTTCGACGGACAAAATAAATACGTAGTGGTTTCATAAGTAATATTTTAGTCCTAAACGTCTACTTCTTTAATATACTGCGGACGGAAAAGTACTTGTTTCACTGGACCACTTGGTACGTACGACCACATCTTTATCACAAATTCTTGATCCTTTATTCTGTTCATCGTTTCATCAATCAAGGATCGTCTCTCCTAAAACAGGGGAATAATAACGGTAAGCGTTATCAATCATAATATAGTATTAACTAATTACATATTAGTAGTCGGAGAAATTTGTGGAAAAAATATTACCTCTGGTCCTAAAGCAATAAGTTCGGTGGTTCTTTTTCTTATAATCACCTCAGCTAGCGAATCATAAAGTGTAATGTGTGTTTCACCCGTGTTGTCGGCGAAAACTACCTCAAGAGCACATCTGTTAATGTAAAAAAAAATAGCAATTATATTAGATATGCTTTGTAAAATTAAATAGTTATGGTAGTGTGAGTAGTTTGTTTAAAACACCTACGTTGGATTTGAAATGGCATTATGACGTTTTTCTCTAGCATCACAGTAAAAGGGTTCGCCCAACGCGGTTGCTGTTTCTTCCTTACAAATACTACAGGTGGTGTATGCAAAACTATCTGGATTTAATACAGATTGTATTTTTCCTTTGATTTGTATAGTTTTCCCTTCCTAAAAATTCGTACGCAATAGCAAACGATGAATATATGAAAAAGATACAAGTTGATAGATTTGATCAGTTTGACAAATTTGTATAAAACATTACTGGTTGATCTACAAGAGATCCTATTGGCAGTAGTAGTCGTACTTCATCGGTTGACATGGCTTGACGTGCTGAGGTCTCATCCCCAATAACATTTGAGCGAAAATGATTACGTAATTGCTGAAGTACCTCTTTGTTGTTAATTGCCCTAATATAGGTAACATTAAGGTAATTAATGTTGTAATATATAAATGCAACAAATAGAAATGTAATATACCATGTTCGCAGGGCTTCTGCGGCAGGAGCAACGCTATTTAATCTTATGGATGAAAATCGTGTAGTACCCCAGCAACCTCCTGTGCAGTTAAACAACGATCATATATTTACTTAAAATGTAATCTATACATTACAATATATAAACATACCTCCATATCCGGAAGCTTTAACGCGAGTTATCTGAATTAAAGGTAGGGACTCTATGATCCTGGCAATCTTTTCGGTCGATTCTAAAGCAAGTCCACGCCAAGCAGTTACAACTACTGGTTGCATCCTGTAAATGTATAGGCCAAATAAAAATAGAAATAACTCCAAAAAATATATATGTCATTGAAAAAAAGCATTTCATTTGAAGTTTACGTCTGGTCAACAATCACTATGTCTCTTGCATCTTGGTTTTCACCCGTTGTTCTGCTTGTGATCGTTCTTAGGGAATTAACAGAAATGGCTATACCCAGTAAATCTGTAAGAAGTAAAAAAAACATTTATGATGATTTTTTTTGCTTTTTACAAGGTAGTTTACACGAATAAATCTGAAAGTACATACCAAAGCGTTCTCGTCGGTCGAGACAATCTGGTATTGAGTTTACTGGCATCCAGTACGTTCGTTGAACCTCAGCCGGACCAAGATCGACTATCTGTATACCTCTTCGTAGGTTCATCTGGTACATATGATTATCAGTTCTGAACTGTTCAGGAATGACTTTAATTGTTGGATTTGGAATCTCATATTCATGACCTTCATGGAAAACGTCTTTATAAAAAGCAATATCCTCCTCGAAGATAGTAGCTGCCATTTCTGTTCCCTGTTATGAAAATATAGTAGATCATATATATATATTTTTTAAACAAATTCGTTTCAAGTAATGATATTTTGCATATGGTTTGATACCTCATTGTCACTAAATAGCAAATTCTGAAGTGTTTTCTCTCCTTCCAACCTTTTTTTAGATGCGGATAGGGACTCAAGGCGCACAACAACGACAAAGTTACGGCTACGATCGGTCAAGGAAGCAAGAGAAATTCTTGAAGGAGCCATTTTAATCTATAAATCGTGAATACTAATGTAAGACATAGAATTTAGAAAGTGTTAAATAAAAAAAATTCAAAATCGACAAGTAAACTTTAAAAAATAGTACTAACTTTAAAGCATATGTATAAAATAGTATGGCAAAGTTATAGTCATGTGCTTATAATTGTAGCATGCATTTCACAATGAACAATAGTGTACGATGTTTTTTCTATTTTTATAACAGTTACATAAAGAACTATGCAAAGGAAAAGTAAAGTTTACGTCAAAGGCTCTAGCTGTTGTAGAGAGAGAAATGTAAAATCAGTTATTGAAGGCAGTAATATGTGACACTATTGCGATCCATATGGCAGTACCTTTTACCTTTTGATTAATAAATTTGAAGTAAATTTTGAAACAAAACAAATTACATAAAAAAATATAAGATAATAAGCATGAGAAAATACGCGTAATAATATTACTGAGTAAGAAAATTACCCACGAAATTCCGTTAAGTATTGTAAAGATATGCATTGAGATCTATCTATATGTATGCACTTCTTTAGGCTACATAATCTATTTGTTTAGCCTTTTATTGTTGGTGAAAGTGTTATGCAAGAGTACAACGGAAGTTATAGTGGACTTACGTGTTAATGGGGAGAGCATAATATATAGAAGACGATGAACGAAGACAAGATGCGACATATGTGTATTTATACTTGATTAATAGGAATTTGAGAATTTAAATAGTGACTATGTGGTTCCTTTCCATTTGAAAAGGAAATTTGTCTACAATAGATAGCTGAAGCGATATGAAAGGTATACAACCATTTTTTTTACTTGGAAACATTACAAAGGTAACCGTAGATATTAGAAATTTCTTAAAGATAAGGATGTGAAGTAATTCATGTAAGCAACGATGATATAATATCAACAAGGCAGTAAGCGTTACAAATGTTCTTATCGAAATTTGTTACTATATGAAGTAGCAGGTAAGAGAATTTAGAGCAAACTCATAATATATACATAATAATAAATTGATAAGTAGTATAAATTATGTATAGTAACACAGTAGTGGAAAAAAATCTATAAAAACGTCACAGATTACTACTTATATTTACATTTGTAATTATCTAGCATTATGAAGTACTTCATAGCAGACAATATTTCTTGTACGTCTCCAACTGTCATTTAAAGTACTATGTGGAAGGATGGCAACAGTAACATCGGAACTTTGTGTTGCTCTGGAAAGAGCTACATATAGTTGACCATGGGAGAAGACAGGACGAGGTAGATATATGCCAACCCTACTAAGTGTCTGCCCTTGCGCTTTATTTATAGTCATTGCAAAACTTAATCTAATAGGGAACTGCTTTCTTTTGAACTGAAACGGAAATTTGTCAGCAGGGGATGGCTGCAGTGAAATTCTAGGTATAAAAACTCTTTCGCCTTTGTGATGCCCGGCGATGATCTCAGCATCTATAACATTTTGATGAAAACCTTTGCAAATAAGTCTTGTACCGTTACAAAGTCCAGAAGTAGGATCTAAATTCCGTAATAATATAACGGGGCTATTCTTTTTAAGCACCAATAAATGTGGTGGAAGACCGCTTGGTTGCAAAGTATTAAGAAATTCTGTTGGATATTGCTCTGTTGTAACGTCTGAAGCGTCATCAAAGCTCTTGTATGTGAACGATTCTCCTTCTTGTTTAGAAACTAACATAGAATTTATCATCTGCGTGTCGTCATTCTTCGGAGTCAATATTGCTCTTGTCATCATCAATGATGGATTTGTAGTAATTTGTTGTACATCAGGATACATTGTTGCAATCAGTCGTTCTATTAGTGCATGTTCCTCTGTTCCTGATATGACGATTGATCTTGGTAATTTAATGTCTTTTCCATTTTCATAAGGATGAGAACCATCACCAACTCGTAAAACAAAGTCACCAAATGCTGGATCACGTAGCGCACGCATATTTATGGTTAAATGTATTTTTTCAAGCTTGGTCCATAAAGCAGACATCACAAAACTTGCATTTACTGCCTCATGTAATGTACTTTTGGGTATAACTGGCAGTACCTGTCGAAAGTCTCCTCCAAATACCACTACTTTGCCACCGAAAAGAAAGTCATTTGAACAAATGTCCCGCATGGTATTTTCAAAATGCTCGATTGATTGTCGTTTTGCCATAGGCGCTTCATCCCAAATGATCAACTTACATGCACGAATCAATTCTGCTAAAGAACTTTGTTTTGAAATTTGCGAGCTCTTATTTTGATCAATATCAAGAGGAATCTTGAATCGAGAATTTGCAGTTCTACCACCAGAGAGATTGGCCGCCGCAATACCTGAACTTGCAACCACAATTGCAATTATACCTTTCATTCTAAGATTCGCAAGCAGTGTTGTATACAGAAAAGTTTTTCCCGTGCCACCAGGTCCATCCAAGAAAAAAGAACCCTTTTCATTTTCAATAACTCTTCTGTAAATTGTATTGTAAGCAGAACGTTGTTCGACGTTTAACATGTCCACCGCACGTACTTCTTCGGAACTTATAGGAATATTTAAATCTTCTTCAATTTCTTTCATGCCGGAACGACGGAAATCTTCCTCCTTCAGTTTCAGGTCACCGAAATCAAAACTACTGAAGCTTTTCCCCATCGATTCTACTATGGAACAAATATTTCTAAGAGTCATCTGCAATACTTTTCGTCGATGTGACGGAAACGCATATGCATAGTCTTCTGATAACTCGTTGTAAAATTTATCCCAGAGTAATCTAGGATTATTCGGATTACAGTAAATGAGCAAAGTGGAAAATAATCTACGAAGAGCGCCTGGCATCTGATAACGAGAAGCTTCTTGTAAGCATTGTTCTATAGAATTATCAGCCTCAAGCAAACCGCGTCTATAAGCCGAATCGTGAAACGAATTACACATTATGCCATTTACGGACAAAAGGTCGTCAAAAGAAGTGGGTCCTCGAACATTTGATAGCAGAAGACGTAAATAGTAACGTTCTCCTTCAGAAGGATTTGCATATACCAAACGGCCTAACGCAAATCCTTTCTCTCTCGGAGTCCAGAATTTGTCTTTTTTTCGATTATGCCGTACGTAGTATTCTGGAAATTGACTATATAACAACGTTTGCGCAAAAACATCACTTACATTCTGCTCAAAGAAAGCCGTTAACATTGTTCTTTTACGTGCGTCATCATCCAAAACACTACCAAGGTTTTCCCAAGGACAAAAACTTACAGTTTGCATGTTCGGTAGATGTACCTGTAAAGGAACAACGTTAGGATGTATTTCATTTAAATGAAATCCATAAATTCTCCATGCGGCCTCAGGTGGAGAAATCCAACGAGCCAATTGGTAGGCAGTGATCTCGTCAAATGATGACTGACTGCTAGAATCAGTAAGAGCAAACGATACACGATCATGCCCCTTATACACGTACTTGAACATGTACTTAACGGCTGATATAGTGTCATTTCACCCCACATTTTCACCCCATTTCATCTCGTTTTGTTCGCCTTTAACGCTCCCTAGGAGCGTTTCTACGTGTTTTACCTTCTTCTAGCATATTTCTTGTTTTTATCGTGTTTTTGTAGGTAAACCGTCAATTGAGGCGATTTCTACCTACTTTTGATCAACAAAGAAGAAGGTGAATCATTCGGAGGACCCACGGCACACCTTGGGGGCCCCCATACCCTTGGGGGCCCTACTCGACGCGCCAAAGCCCTCCCGAGTCAAGGCAAGCGAAACCGAGAAGGAAACAACAAAGTCAAGCGAAGGAAGAAGGAGAATGCCCATTTCACGGTCGTGAAGTGCCATCTCACGATCGTGAGATGCCTGCCCAAGAAGCCAGATTTTCCTGGATTTGGTTTCACGGCCGTGAAACTCATCTCACGGTCGTGAAACCTCTGTCACGGTCGTGAAATGCCATTTCACGGTCGTGACTTGATCGTGAAAGTTAAGCCATGTTCTGCCAACTTCCTCACGACCGTGAAATGGAGTTTCACGGTCGTGAGACGTGTTTCACGACCGTGAAACCCCATTTCACGGTCGTGAGTGTGCCAGTCCATGAAGCTTCTCGAAGCCCATCTTCCCTTCATTTTGTAAACCTATATATAGACCCTCTTATGTAATTAAAGGGCACGAAACCCTAGATCTGAAACTTTCATAGAATTAGTTTTAATCTTGTATTAATCTTCCTTAATTAAGCAAATTAGTCGGTTAATTAGTGATTTCAACTTGGTTTAGTGTATGAACTTGGGTTATATTCAAGGATTTGTGACGAAATCTTGGTATTTATATCAAAGTTCTAATCTTTCTCCAAGTTGGTATAACTTCTCTTTCTCTACTTAATCTTGCCTTTAATTAAGTTTTCATTTCGATTATTGTTATCTACTTATTGTTAATTAGAAATGTTTAATGTTATTGTTGATTTCCTCTTACAATCTTTAGTAAATATCGAATTTCCCTCAAGTATGAGTGAGTAGTAATCTTGCTAGGGTAATGTGGGGGATTATGGGTCCTTGTATGGTTTAATGTGTTATTGTTGGGGTTAATAGTTGATTATTGTCTAGTCTCCATGCTATGCTTATAACATGTTTGATGAAATGCTTACTTGAGTTTGCATGAATCTTTCGTTTGTTTCGAATGCCATAAGATCAAAAGTCGTGGTCTTTCGTAGAACCGCTAGTTTTGGCAAGCCGTATCTAGTGACGCGATAGCTAGTTAGAGTCGGTTTGAGGAGGAATCGTAAGAACGGAAGCCTCGATTCACTTTCCTAGACTAGATGATATTTCGACTATTAGACCCGACCCTTGCACTCGACTTTACTACCCATATGAACCCACTCACCCTAGTCTCCCCTCTTATTTGATAAAAATCCAACCTTTATAGCTTTAGACTCCTTTTGTTGTTTTTAATTGCTTTTAATTGTTGTTAATTAGTGTAGCCAACAAACCCAAACCCAAATCACTTTGTGACTTGCAAGAGACTTTTAGTAGACTTTTAGATCAATTTTGAACAACAACCGTCCCTGAGATCGACATCCCTACTTCACAACTATTTTCACTACACCAAAATGGCGCCGTTGCCGGGGACGGTGTATGTTTAATTTGATTGTTTTTAGTTTGCTTTAGTTTTTTGCCTCTTGTCTTGAGAAACCTAGTTTCTCAAGGCATTCTCACCGTTTACATTTAGTTTTCTTGTATGCCCAGGCGAGCTCCCCCAAGGAATCAACCTCCAATCGATCCCGAGATCGAAAGGACCTTTAGGAGACTTCGCAAAGTCTTCAAAACCGCAAGTAGAGGCTCTTCTTCAAATCCGATTATCACAACGGAGGAGCTTTTACCTTCAATTGAAGAAAGGGAAGTCCGGGAAAGTAACGAGATAGATATTGAGCATCCAAGTGTAGAGAATTGGGAGGATATTGTGCCGATTGCGGAATTTGTGAATCCTTTTGGAATCCCACCAACCATCCCACAAGACATCCAACCACCCACTCTTCTAACAATGCCTAAATTCTCATCTCACTCCATTCCCACGGAAGATACTCTTCCAAACACCACCCCCGTACCACAAAATCTCACCGGAAATTTCATTGCCAAAACCGCTTTTATCCAATTGGTAGAGAGAAACCAATTTGGAGGTATGCCAAGTGAAGACCCTCATCTACACATGGAGACTTTTTGTGATTATTGTGATGCCGTTTCTCAAACGGGAGTGACTCAAGACCAAATCCGATGGGTCTTGTTTCCTTTCTCTCTTATTGGAGCGGCAAAACGATGGTTGAAGAGTCTTGACAAGGTTGCTCTAGGTATTGACTCATGGAAGAAGCTAGCTCTAGCTTTTTATCAAAAGTTCTATCCACCGGAAAAGACAAATATGTTGAGAGCTAAGATAACCGGGTTCAAGCAAAGGGATGAAGAGTCACTCTATGAAGCTTGGGACCGATTCAAGGAGATTATTCGTTCTTGCCCTCACCATGGTTTGAGTGAGTGGTTCTTAGTACAACAATTTTGGAATGGACTTTATGAAGATGCTAGAGGAATTTTGAACATGGGATCAAATGGAAGGTTCACGGAAGTAGATGATGCTCAAACTTGGGCAAGAATAGAGGAGATGGCGGCCCATAACTCACAATTTAGTAGGCCAAGGCAAACTCCTA
The DNA here is from genome assembly GCA_022085475.1 of Heliosperma pusillum. Taxonomy (NCBI): domain Eukaryota; kingdom Viridiplantae; phylum Streptophyta; class Magnoliopsida; order Caryophyllales; family Caryophyllaceae; genus Heliosperma; species Heliosperma pusillum. The sequence continues at coordinate 37,199 of JAIUZE010014297.1, read as the reverse complement.
GGGGAAGACATGAAGTGAGCTCCGTTACCCAAATGGGAGCCGATTTTGGAGCTCAACTTAGCTCTTATATGGAAGCAATGAACCTCAAAATGGACCAACAAACGGCTCTATTCCAACAAGCTCAAAGTTCATTAACTCAACCTCCTATGCAACAAGTGAATGCTATGGTGATGGCACCAAGCTTACCTCAAGGGGTTTGTGAATGTTGTGGAACATTTGGTCATGATCCCCAAGAATGTAGAGGATCCGTGGAACAAGTAAATGCCTTTCAATCTTATAGGCAAGGAACCCCTTACTCCAACTTCTACAATGAGAACACAAAGAACCACCCAAATCTCTCATACAAAAGCCAAAATGTTCAAAACCCTCAACCACAACCATATGTTGCCCCACCCATGAGAAACAATCAACAAAATTTCCAAAGACAACAATACAATCAAAACCAACCTTCCTACAATCAACCACAATACAACCAAAATCAATACAACCCACCACCACAAAATCAACCTCCCATGCAACCACAAGTTGGGGATCCAAACTTGGACATTCACAAAGCGATTCTCCAATTGCAAAAAGATAACCAAGCCAAAGATATTATCATCAATAACATCCTTGCCCACAATAAAATGCTTGAAACTCAAGTGACTCAAATAGCCTCGGGGAGTTCCTCTAGGGGAAAGGGTCAATTACCTCCTCAAGGTAACCCACCTAGAAATGAAACCGCCAATGCCATACATTTGAGGTGTGGAAAGAGTTATGAGGGGCCAAGAATGCCAATTGAAGATGATAATGGAGAGGGAGACAAAGTGAAAGATGATGGGCCAATTGAAATTGAGGTTGTTGAATTGGATGATAAGGAGGAAGAGTGCTCTTCAAGTGAGCAAGTTGTTGTTGAGAAAAATGATGATGTGATAACAACAAACAAGAAGGTTGAGGAGCCTATTGTGATAAGGCTACCTTTTTCTTCTAGACAAGCCAAGACAAAACTTGATAAGCAACTAGGCAAGTTCATGGAAATTGTAAAGAACTTGGAGGTATCTATTCCTTTCACCGACCTCATCACTCAAATCCTCGCCCAAATTCAGCGACGGGAGGTACGTGGCTTTGACCGGGGGGACCCTTCTTGACGAGAATTCCCTAATCTACTCAAATTGGATTAGGCTTGACCGGGATAAGGGTTATCTTTGGGTGATTAAGGGTGCAACCCCTTTTTACCTTCCTTGTCATAGACTCCCTCTCTTTTCCCCCAGGGACAACACTATGGGGAGGCGACCCAGCTACCTGCTGCCAGTGACGGCGGCAGGTGGTAGGGCCGTTTCCAGTGGTGCTAGGGAGGAGGGAGAGTCTTCCCAGCCTCGACCCCGACCCGTTCCTAGACCGAGTCAGAGTGCACCCCAGGTAGCAGCGCCTGTTCCCCCTTTCCCCCTACCGCATATGCAGTTTCCCTACCCCCCACCCAGCTACGTGACCATCCCCCCCTACCCCTTTGACTACCAGGGGTATACTCACCCCGACCCGACCATCTCCCCCCAGGGCGACTACTTAACCGGTCTGATGCAGAACATGCATCTGAACATGCATGAAGACCGGGTCAACAACTATTATGCCTCCTACCCCAACTACTTTTTGCTGGCCAACCAAGGGTACATTGACCCTAACGGTTTGATGCCAAGCTGGGCTCAACCCGATTTTTTGTTTCCCAACCAAGGAAACCGGGGAGGGGGCATGGAGACCGGGGGCGACCAAGGGAACAGGGAAGAGGGTGGTGGTGGTGGTGGTGGAGATGATGATGATGAGGATGATGATGAGGATGGTGATGAGGATGAGGATGTGATGGAGACCTTTTGAGAGGTTTTTTTTGTTTTTGTTTGATAATTGGAAGAGTCGGAGTGGTGTCTAGGTGGCTTGTTTAGCATCTTCCCCCTCCCCTCTAGTGTGTGTCTCCTCCTCTCCTCTCTTTGATTTGTATAATTTGTTTTCTCTAACTTGTAATTTGTGTGTTTTATTGGTTGGCCTCGGCAACATTGGAGGCGGGTGTCCATCCCATCGGACACCATTATTTTGCTCCCCATGAAAAATCCAAATTGACAAACAACCTTGCATTTAGCTTAGTTCATGCATCACGTAGTTAGGTGTCATTTTTAGACTTTCCCGTGGTTGGTACCCCCATGAGGGGCGTGCATTTATGCATTTTACCGCCACGATGAGACTCCGATATGGCACACTAGACTTTCCTGTGGGAGGTACCCCCATGAGGGGCTTGCATTTATGCACCTTACCACCACAATGAGACTCTAGATTAGCATATAGTTTAGTTGCATTTACTTAGATCATGCACTTGTATTATATCATTTTGCATTTAGTTTTAGGATTTTTATTTAGTTCATGCATTTCATCTAGATTAGTTCATTTGCATAACTAACCATCTTGTATATATTGTTCATTTTGTGAATATTCATCAAAAAAAAAAAAATCAAAAATCCCAAAAACAAGTTTTTATTTCTTCAAAATATAAGAAAAATCCAAAAACATGTTCTTTCCTTTTAGAAAATATTCAAAAATCCAAAAACATGTTTTCATTTTGCTTTCAATAATCCTATTTCATACATTGAGGACAATGTTTGTTCCAATGTGGGGGATAGGAAACTATTCTCATAGTTTTTATTTTTTATTTTTATTTTTTTTGCATTTAAACCATTTAAAAAAAAAAAAATCAAAAAAATTGAAAATTTTGAAAATTCCTAAAAATTAGCTTGTTTATATCTTACTTTGTATATATTTGCATTGCTTTTTCTTCTAACCTCCATACATAGGTCCGCTACACATCGCTCAAGAGACTTATAGAAGGGATTAAGAAGACCGCCATGGTATGATCGTTCTTATTTCTTCCCCTTCTTTCTTTCTTTACTTCTTATCACATGAGGAGTTTGGAGGAATGGTTGATGATTGCGATGTTGATTTTGATGAATTGGCGGTTGTGTGACTTATGTGCTGTTAGGGGGTTTCATTAGATTAATTGTCACGTAGTTCACTAGAGCATTTGCATTAGTTTGTATATATGTTGTTAAATTCTAGATCATGGCATGTAGTTGCATTTAGGAAAACTTTTTGGAATGCCTAATTTGGAAATTGAACAAGTTTGAATAGGCCCTTGTAGATGCTCTTTTTGCTTAGCACTTTGCCTATTAAAATAGATTTTGAAACACCTTTTAACGTGTATTTTTAGTATAATTTTCGCACCGTTTCCTAGAGCCTAGTCAAGGGGTTGCATTTATCATCTTGACCATCCCCATGGTGTGAAAATTCCTTGGTGAACGCTTTCCTAGGTGACTCTCGAGGCCATGCAATTGTCCAATCATCACATTTCACTACATTTGACAAAAAGGAAATTTTCCCATCAAAAGTCCAAAAATTGAGTTCAAACATAATAGAAAAAGAAAAGCTTGAAATTTTGCACATTTTTTGCCTTAGTCCTAGCTTAGGGAGTGCATATGGAGACTTCTAGGCTCTTCTAGAGTACCCTCAATACATATGGGGTCGCTCTCGATGTCGCTACGGCGAGGATTTGCCTATTGTTGGTCTCCGCCGCACACCTTTCGCTAGGCCACCTTGCTCTCAAAAGGCACCCAAATCAAGCACCAAAGAAATCAAAAACAAAAAGAAAAGAAAAGAGAAAAAGAAACAAAATAAGAACTCAAACATCTCGTTTCCTTACCATTTCTTGATGATTACTCCTACGTTGCATGGCTAAGAGGGGACGACCCTTCCTTTCACTTAGGTGAGAGGCGGAATTCCGATCCTACAGTGTCTTCTAACACCATGGGGCCCTCACTTCCATCTCGCCTTTATCACCCTTGACAAAGTTTTCTAGTAGACGTGAACGAATATACTAATTTTACACAATAAAGAGGTGATTTATTTCTATCTTTCTAGGCATAGTTCTTTGTAAAACTAGTGAGTACATAGGAATTTACATGCTTGAAATTTTTCCATTTTAGATGAATCCCGGCGCATGGATGAGGCATGTTGCCATTTGCTTTTGTTGATGCATTCTCATTTGTTTGGTGTGCTTTATTGTCTTGAATGAATCGGAGTTTTGGCAAGACCCCACTTGCCTTACAAGAAGGTGTCCTACCTCATGGATACCTTGTTGTGAGTTGAAGGGACGGAGCAAGGCCCGTTAATTGCCTTGTATCGGTTAGGTTTAGCGTAGTTAATTAAGGGTCTTGACTATTGTTCATCCTTACTCGGGACGAGTAAGGGTTTGGTTTGGGGAGATTTGATATAGTGTCATTTCACCCCACATTTTCACCCCTTTTCATCTCGTTTTGTTTGCCTTTAACGCTCCCTAGGAGCGTTTCTACGTGTTTTACCTTCTTCTAGCATATTTCTTGCTTTTATCGTGTTTTTGTAGGTAAACCGTCAATTGAGGCGATTTCTACCTACTTTTGATCAACAAAGAAGAAGGTGAATCATTCGGAGGACCCACGGCACACCTTGGGGGGCCCACATACCCTTGGGGGCCCTACTCGACGCGCCAAAGCCCTCCCGAGTCAAGGCAAGCGAAACCGAGAAGGAAACAACAAAGTCAAGCGAAGGAAGAAGGAGAATGCCCATTTCACGGTCGTGAAGTGCCATCTCACGATCGTGAGATGCCTGCCCAAGAAGCCAGATTTTCCTGGATTTGGTTTCACGGCCGTGAAACTCATCTCACGGTCGTGAAACCTCTGTCACGGTCGTGAAATGCCATTTCACGGTCGTGACTTGATCGTGAAAGTTAAGCCATGTTCTGCCAACTTCCTCACGACCGTGAAATGGAGTTTCACGGTCGTGAGACGTGTTTCACGACCGTGAAACCCATTTCACGGTCGTGAGTGTGCCAGTCCATGAAGCTTCTCGAAGCCCATCTTCCCTTCATTTTGTAAACCTATATATAGACCCTCTTATGTAATTAAAGGGCACGAAACCCTAGATCTGAAACTTTCATAGAATTAGTTTTAATCTTGTATTAATCTTCCTTAATTAAGCAAATTAGTCGGTTAATTAGTGATTTCAACTTGGTTTAGTGTATGAACTTGGGTTATATTCAAGGATTTGTGACGAAATCTTGGTATTTATATCAAAGTTCTAATCTTTCTCCAAGTTGGTATAACTTCTCTACTTAATCTTGCCTTTAATTAAGTTTTCATTTCGATTATTGTTATCTACTTATTGTTAATTAGAAATGTTTAATGTTATTGTTGATTTCCTCTTACAATCTTTAGTAAATATCGAATTTCCCTCAAGTATGAGTGAGTAGTAATCTTGCTAGGGTAATGTGGGGGATTATGGGTCCTTGTATGGTTTAATGTGTTATTGTTGGGGTTAATAGTTGATTATTGTCTAGTCTCCATGCTATGCTTATAACATGTTTGATGAAATGCTTACTTGAGTTTGCATGAATCTTTCGTTTGTTTCGAATGCCATAAGATCGAAAGTCGTGGTCTTTCGTAGAACCGCTAGTTTTGGCAAGCCGTATCTAGTGACGCGATAGCTAGTTAGAGTCGGTTTGAGGAGGAATCGTAAGAACGGAAGCCTCGATTCACTTTCCTAGACTAGATGATATTTCGACTATTAGACCCGACCCTTGCACTCGACTTTACTACCCATATGAACCCACTCACCCTAGTCTTCCCTCTTATTTGATAAAAATCCAACCTTTATAGCTTTAGACTCCTTTTGTTGTTTTTAATTGCTTTTAATTGTTGTTAATTAGTGTAGCCAACAAACCCAAACCCAAATCACTTTGTGACTTGCAAGAGACTTTTAGTAGACTTTTAGATCAATTTTGAACAACAACCGTCCCTGAGATCGACATCCCTACTTCACAACTATTTTCACTACACCAACGGCTTTAATCGTCGAACATATTTCCACGTTTAGGTGACAGTCGTACTTTGCTAATAAAAAAGGATTATACGGAACGACCCACCTATTGTCTAATTGGGATCCACGGACGTTTACATGAACACCTGTATCCCTTCGACGGTATATAGGATACGAATCACGACCATTCGTTGTTGTATCTGCAAATGCTCGGGGATAATTATTCTTACACCAACCGTCTTTCATGCAGGGATTTGTAGGGTTTTCTCTACCGCAAGGTCCATGCATCATATGCCGTACAACACAAGAGTACAAGTGATGATTTTCTTCAGCGTTAGGCAACTCAGCGCAGACGAATTCGTCATATTGGTCAGGTGTTCTTATCTTACTATTAGAATCTAAAATAATTAAAAAATGTGCATGTGGTAAACCTCTCTTTTGAAATTCAACAACATAAACGTACCCCGCAACATTGCCAAATATTTTTCGCACAGAAATATCTTTCTTCAACTCAAATAACTTTGCTCTGAAAACCCGAGAAACAAGATCAGGTCTGTTTTGCGGTTCCTCAAAAGGTGATAGTTCACGCTCAATTTCTGGCCAACGAGGATTGCATGTCATTGTCATAAATATATCTGGTTTCCCATACCGTTGCACCACAGTCATTGAACAAAGGTATCGACGTCTAAAATCGCGATCACATCCAATGAAACTTGCCGGTAATATGAAACAACGACCAATATTAGCGCCATATCTTTGTCCAGCAGCATGACTGTCAATAACCCCTTGATATAGATCTGCACGAATTAGATTCTGATTATTGCGTATGTAGTCAAGTCGAGTGGTTTCAATTTTGATGTACATATCGACCGTATATTGTTGGAGAATACGACCACTTCTTAACAATATAGAAGAATCGGTTGGGCGCATTTGAAGTTGATAGCAGTAATACTCCCTACAAGACACTTTTTTTTCCGAATCAGAAGTACCTGCAACTGCAAGTAAAACTACGCTAATAATACGTTGATTAAGGCATTTTTTTTGAGAAAACGAAATCTGATGCACAGGTACAAACCTTGGTCTTCAGTTTCAAGTAAGTCATCTGCTGTTTGTATAAGAACCTCATTTATCGGAAAAGACGGGCATTCAGGGCGACGTCGGGGATTTGCGCTAGCTCGGTAGATACGCCGATGCCATCCTGTTTCGCCAAAAGGAAACAAGATAGGGTATTGTAGTGGATCATAGCAACCATAGTAATGTAATATTCTATGACTTGTACCGGAGTTTGCGTATACAACTATATCATGCCGAGGAGGTTGCGAAGAATTTTCGTCTTCAATCCAAATGGCTGCAATTTGTGAGGTCGTAGGAGCATTATGAGTCCTTTGATCTTGAGTTGGATCCGATTTTATTACAATTCGGCTACCGCTATCTATACCTACGTTCCTCAGGGATTTAAAAAAGCGAGCGTAGGGATTTAGTTGCATAACGCGCATCAAAATACGAATCACATTATGGTCAATTTCAGGAGAAATCTGTAGGCGATGCCATAATTCTTGATCCGTATCAAAAAAATAAAGTTGTATATATCTAGGACGATCTTCATTAGGTAGAATGTCATTAATGAAATGGTAAACCTGACCTTGAACTCTAAAGGTATATATTCCACGATTTCTCTGAGCGAGTTCACGATCTTTCTTAACTCCGAATGAAGTAAACGCAAAAGAACTGTTATATAACATAACATATTTTCTGAAGTTTTGAGAGATTGTGTCATTCGATATAAACAGCATGCGAAGATCAGCCGGCATCACATTATGTGTAAGGCGCACATCTCCTTGGCAACAACAGAAGCTTTGTGATTCATTTTTGAAAAGTTTTGCGCCGCAGTAACGACACAAGAACGGCAGAGGAAGAACATACGGCATGTCAGGCGGATGTGAAAAACCTTCAAAGATGTTTCTATCATTTAGGGAAAAAAATGGAAACGAAACGAAATATATGATGCTGAAGATTGGAATTTTTTTGTTTACCCTTTCGAGTAGATGGCGATAAGACTGGGCAATTTTTCTTAGTCAATCGATTTGTGCGAGAACACGACGCAACGTGCTTGAATAGATTCATATTGAACAATTATTCAGCAGAACCGAAAATCCTCTGGATACACAGCGAAAAAATTATGTAAAAGAGGCAAATATTAATAAATTATTTATTGTCCTTCTGAGTATCATAAGAATTTATTTACGCTTCTTTGATTATTCAAAAAAAAAATTGGGTATACATATTCCAACAATAAGTATATTAAGTTTCAACTTAGAAGATTCAGCATTTCAAAACTATGGTAATCATAGGTGCAATAAAATGTCATATCATGTGCAAATCTAAAGAAGCAGACATGGGCAAACCTAGAACTAAAGCTTTGGGGTACCAAAAATATTAAACAATTTTTTCCTAGAAATGGTTATCACGAAAATTGTGATGGAACACATAAATATTCAACGGAAAAAAAGGCAGTGTAAGGGGTTGTTTGGTTACCCACTTAATAACATAGGAACTTAAATTCATGTGAATTGTAAAATGGACATGTTGTTTGGTTGCCCCAATTCACATGAATTGAAAGTTCCCATGAATTCCAATTCCTCCATAATGGAGGAAGTGGCTTACCTAGGCCCCCTAGGTAAGTTGGAATGTCTACATGAATTACACTTCCTCCGTGGCAACCAAACACTATTTACCAATTCACATGAATTCTAAAATCATGTGTTTTATGACTTCCTAGGCAATACAAATTCCCACATGCAACCAAACGACCCCTAACTATAGGAGTTAAATTCTAAACTTTCTTCCTCTAGTACTATAGGTTTTACCACTGAGCCACCCCAATCTTCTTGTATATACTCTGCCTTTTTTATATTATTCTTTTACTATCATACTTGGGGTGTCCAAATACGAACGTTTAAACAAAATAAGAACGTTTAACCTATTTTTTTTTTGCTTTGGGATAGCGTCCGCCACCCCTTGCTACCTAACTGAGTTCTTCCCTGGAAGCAGAAAAGACGTAATAGAAGGTTAAGGTAAATGATAAGGTATAAGTACAACGCCTATAGCGTTAGATCTATCCGTTTTTTTTCTTATAATAATATAAACTTGACAAAAAATGTAGTGAAAAAAAAGTAATATTTTTACATAAATTAAACTGTTATACGATCAACAAAATAATTGTAATAATATACAACTATACAAGTATGTAGCATAAATTAGTTGATAAATAAATAGATATATTTTTTAAAAAAAAGATAACTAAATATTCAAACGCATCGTAAAAAGTTCACATAGATAAAATATGTATATATTACATTGATAAAAAAACTTAGTAAATAAACTTGTAAAACAAATCGTATGCAAAATCACATTGACCAATAGCTCGGTTAATCCTGATAACGTATTTTTGGAGTCCATTTAAAAAGAAATCCAAAAATTAGTGTACATCTATTTTGTAAGGTACCTTCGTTTATTGTTATTGTATTAATATAAAAAAAACCATTGTATAAAAAAAAAAAAAAAAAATTCATAATAAAACAATAAACAGTACCAATTTTCCTGAAAAAAAAGAAAAAAACAAAGTAGAAAACACAGGAGAAAATCGAAGTAAAAGCCGCTAACGATCTTTTATTTACCATAGAGGTCGGTTTGTCTTTCATATAAAGCAATAATGAGTTTATTTCTTTGAAATTAATCTGTTTATCCTAACTTAGTTTAAGTAATAACGTTCAACTAAATTTAGAGTTACAAAACCACCAAAAAAAGCAACTAATTATTCAACAAAATTATTCTATTATACCACATCCAATTTTAAAATGGTTGTTTCATAATCGGAAAATTTAGAAACATAAATAAGAACTGTCGGATTAACCACCAAACACTCGTATATAAATTGATAAAAGCATAGTCCTAGCCTCGTAGTGATTAAGCTATGTCGTCCATCGATACAATAGAAGTAACTTACATGAGAAAAAGAAAAAAATTAAAAGTTTAGTTTACAGGCAATGTAAAAATGATGTCTATATTAAACTGCAGAAGTCAATAAACTATGACGCATATATTTATTTTGGAGTTTATACAGTTAACGATCAAATAATACCAGACTCGAATTGGTTTTTCAGTGTTAATAAGTAGTACTAAGTAGTACTGAAGTAAGTAGTCAATAAGTAGTCAATAAACTATCTTTGTTCATGCATAAAGAAAATTTAACACAATTATATACATGTACTTACCTTAAAATTAATGTACTGAAGTAAGAGCTCCTCTAAACTGATGGCGTCAACGATAAAAAGTATAGTCGTAGAGAATGTAATTTATGGTCAGATGTGAAACAAATAGGATATTTAAAGAAGAGAGGAAAAAGATTTGAGGTCTTAGTTATTATATGAATAGTAATGGGAAAATTCTAATAAGTACATGCAACAAAAACACAATTTCAGAGCAATTATTACAAAAAAACAGCAGAAAAAAGACACATGTACACATAAATATTTCTAATAGTAACAGGTGGCATCAACTTTATGTGCTGGTAACATGCAAATAAAGCTAGGAAGCGGCAGGAATACACTTGGAAGTCACATGCATGAACCTGCATATGACAGAAAAGGACAAAATTTATATAACAGTAAGAATATTACAACTTTGGACAAATTACTCACTAAAAAATGAATTAAGTATCATTACAAACACAAAATAAATTGACAACAAGCAGTTACGGTCATAAAGAAGAGTTAATTAGAGCACAAATTTTAAGATCCCATGCATCACATATCCACATGCTATGTGTTGCCTCTATAAAACTATACCATTTGGCATTGGCACTATAAAAATTTTAACCCCACACTCTCATGCATTATTATTACATATCACCACCTATTTATTTAGTTAATTAAATATGTTATCCCCCCTAATTTAAGCATAACAATCCAAATTTTGTAACCAAAATATAAACTTATCATAAAATTGTTGTTCTAGTATTCACATTTTCCACGCAAGTTCACTAACACAATCAAGCTACCAATCTTAGAATATTGCATAGTATACATACAGCATACCTAATTAATTATGTAGGTTCTATAAGTATATATTTACTACTGATAACTAAGAATAATTCAATTCGTAAATACGTCCGATATTCAGTCGTTAATATAGTATCACATAGACGCTAGACCTGTCAAATGGGTTGGGCAGATCGACTCATATTGGTTCCTACCGATATGATAAAAGAAAAGTTGGGAAACTTGCCTGAATTTCGACAAGGACGTTAGAATAAGCATATGCAAAGGCAATGTTGCCAATAGCCTGAAAACACCTCCACACTTTCTCCATTGATGACATATTCGCTCCTACCGGTATTCCTGTCAATGATGTCTTTGCCATACCTTCACCTATTTCATAAGTATTTCGAAACCCGGTTAATTAATTTATTATACATACAACCGTAATCATTTAATTAGTGATCGATACTAATTAATTACCTCTTTAGCCCGGCCTAGTCATTTTGACTAACGTTTTCAAACTAATCAACTACACGAAATTAAATTTAATGTATTTGAACTGAACTGAAAAATACAGTATTTACTGCAGCGACGTATTTCATTACTGCAGCGACTGTGAAGAATGGTCTATCATAAGCTTAAGACGGGAAATGTATGAAAGCGAAACAAAAAGGAAATCAAAAGGCAAAAGAACAAAGACCTTTACGGGAAAAAGAATACAAGATTCTAATAAATTGGTTCATTGTACAAGAGAATAAACGAGATAAACAAAAACATGGTTAGTATAACAATTACAAATTCTTATCTAAGACAGTCTTACACGAGCAGTTTATAAAACGAGTTTATTAATTATAAATAACTAATTAGTCCATTAGTTTATATTGGCCATAAATTCGTTTTACAAAATGTTTGTAAGGCGGTTTCAGACAATGATATCACATCACTCAAAATTCGCCAAAAATAACGCAAAAAATCGAAACTTGATGTTTGGGTAAATTCAACAATCATGAGCTTCATCCACAAAAACACCAAAAAACAGAAAAATCCCACTTTTATCCCTAAATCAGTAACAAATAAGCAGAATTACAATTAAATAAAATCAACCCAATTAAAAACCAGAACAAAAAAAATAGGTAAAAATTGAAACTTTACTACTTTACTAAATCAATTGGTCTCTCTTAAGAAAGATATATCCGTCTTAATAAGAAAACAGGTCAAATATTAAACTCACTCGGTAGGACAATTATTTTGGTAGTCCGTAGGAACTTTCTTTTTGTCTTACGTATACTATTTGACCCATCTTCAATGAAAGACGATATGTAAATAAATAAATAATCAATAATCAATAAAGACGGATATATTCGTCTTCAACGAGAATTTGTGTTACTCAATTTAACAATCAATAAATAAATGAATACTTAACTGTATCAATAAATCAACGTCAAAATAAGCAGAAATACAATCAAACAAAGTCAATAAAAAGGGGGTAAATCACCAAAAAAATACATAAAAATTGAAACTTTAATGGATGAGTAAAACATAAAAAATCAATAGAAAAACAGCAGAAATAAAATTCAACCAACAAATTAAAAAATCAAATCAGTAAATGAAATGGGATAAACAAACCTGAAATTCAGCGTCTTTAGATAAAGTACGAAATGCAGATTCAAGCTCAGAAAGAGCATACATTAGGGTTTCAGGTACATATTTTCCCCCAAATCTCCCAAATTTCCCAAAGACTGGAGAAAAGTCTTGGTTTAAGTTAAGGTGAGGAAAAAGGCTCGTCATACGCGTGGCGCTAGGAGGCACATGTTGTGCAATTGTCAAGAGCATGTAGCCATTGTAAGAGTTTTGTAGTAGAAGAAATGTGCATAAAATGGTGGCATAGAAGAAGAGGTTACTTTGAAAGTATGTCATTTTTATTATTTGAGTTTTTGTATGTTTGAAAAACAGAGAAGAAGTAGTGGTAAACATACATAATTACTGAAAATTTCAACAGCCTTGTCCGTTTCTTCAACTGTGCTCATTGTCACAAAACCAAACCCTCTACTCCTATCAGTCTCCCTGTTGTAGATTACCTACAAAAACACACCCACATTTTCTAACCTTCATCAACACATACAATAAATATCACAACTTTATCCACAAATGCAAAATCTCATTTGTGACGGTCACAAGATTGTGATGCCTTACAACAAGTTAAAGTAATATGAAAATGGGAAGGTGGTTGTGAAATATCACAAGTTTGTGACCGCCACAAGCAGGATTTGCTAATCACAAAACCCATGAAATTTCACTTTTTCATCAATACCTCCAGAAAAACAACAGCTTTATCAACAAAAGCATAAAAAACTCAAAAATAATCGAATTAAACAAAGAAAATTTACAATTTTCCCAATCAAAACTGAACAATTAAACACTACCAGCCAAAACCCAATAATAATTATAAATACATGAAACCCAATTATTTTAATACTGAATAATCAAAACCCAGTAATTATACAATTTTACATCTCTATACTAATAAAACCCTAGAAAAATTAAAGCTTTATCAACAAAAATAAAATAAACATGGAAAATAAATGGAACCCATTTATTATAAACAAGAAATATTACTAATTTACAATTAAAACCTAGCAATTAAACATTAATTATAAATAAATGGAATCAAGTTCAAACCTCACTAAAATATGAATCTAAGTATATATATAAAGACAATTTAATCACTAAAACACAAAATATTCAAACTTAAGACAAACTATTCACTAAAATATGAATCTAAGTATATACATAGACCATTTAATAATCACTAAAAGTCTAAAACCCATCAATTACAACACAAAATAACAGCAAAAGATTACAATTTTGGACAAAATAATTAATAAAATATGAATCTAAGTATATATATATATATATATATATATATATATATATATATATATATATATATATATATATATATATATATATAAGACTTTAATCACTATAACCCATCAATTATAACAAAAAATAACAGAAAAAGATTAAAACTTTGAACAAAATAACTGATAAAAAATACAGAAAATCGTAGATCTTAAAAAAAAGGGGAGGAAATAACCTATAGCTTTCTTTCCATTGTCATAGTAAAAAGCCCTGGACCCTTCATCATCTTTGAAAATTTCTGGGTTTTTGAGGGAAGAGAGACAGACGAGGATTTATTTTGTTTTATTTAGGGGAAAAATGTTTATAGGGGAAAAATGTAGATGCTGAAGAAAGAAATGAAAGTAAAAGAGAAGATAAGGGAAGGAAAGAGTATATAATTTTGGGGAAAAATGTAGATGCAGAAGAAATAAATGAAAGTGAAAGGGAAGATAAGGGAAGGAAAGAGTATATAATTTGAAAATGGCAATTTAGTAATTAGTGAGGTCATATAAGGGCATAAGCACTCTAAAAATGGTGTCACCCATATATTCTCTTTTATTAGTAGGAGAGATAGAGAAAGAGAAGTAGAAAGTAGTTTGGTGATTGGCGTATCTCCCTTGTGTCGAGATATGTCTTCATGATGGTTTCTTGTTTCGGGTCTCTTTTATGGGTCAGGTCCGTTCTGATGGATCCCGAGCTGATATGGCGTTCCCCTCCCCCTTTCCCCTTCCCCTTCCCCTTCCCCCGCATATCGACTCCTGCCAGTAGGGATGGGCAAAACCGGGTACCCGATACGGTTTTAATAACCGTATCGGGTACCCGGTTTTTGGAAGGCCAAAAATTAGAACCCGGATCTGACCCGGTTTTCGTATACCCGGTTAAACCGGGTACCCGAAAATCGTATATCCGGATCCGGTTTAATTTATAATGCACAAACCTGGAAATCGAGTCCACAACATTAGTAACGACCTATAAATAAGATGCTTATATAATTCACTAGGATGATTATTACAAAACACAATTACTTGCAAAGTCAGTAGGTAAAATAGCAAACTACAAATTTGCAAAATTTCACACAGAAATTTGTCACTGATAAAGTGAGTTGCGTATATTACAAGTTTCACATAAAATGATTGGTGCTCAAAATTTCACCCATATAGTCAAAATAGAATACAAAATTTTACATACAACTTTTTTTTGGTTATTTTTAATTAAACTGGGTCAAAACCGTATACCCGGTTTTGATTTTCCCCGACCCGGACCCGGTACGGTTTTTTTAAAAACCGTATCGTATACCCGGAAATTCGTATCGTGTACCTGGAAATCTGTGTAATTAAAACCGTATATCGTATCGTATCCGTATATTAAAACCGTATCGTATATTTTTTGCTCAGCCCTACATGCCAGTGCTTTGCCTGGTCGTTGTGTTGTTGGTCTATCATCATCTACCTTTGCATGCAAGGTTGTCTCTGGTGATCTCAAGTCCGTCTTTTTTAAGTCTTTGGGTCCTTGAAGATTTGGTAGCTCCTGTTTTGTTGATGTCGTTTTAAAGTGTCATTTTCTGGTATTCATGGGATTGGCGGGTCCTTTAATCTTTGTTTTGGTGAAATCGGGTGTAATTGGTATTGGATTTGATTGGTGATGGCTTGAGTCGGCTTGAGTTGGGTTGCTTCAGTGGGTTCAGTGGTTCGGAGGTGATGGTATCCCCTTTGAATCTTATGCCGTCTCAATATCTATTAACGTCTTTCTTAGTTTTCATAATAATCTCCTCACACAAGAGACTTTATCGTATTTATTTTCTTTTTAAGGTTAGTTCAAGTCAAATAAAACGCGTTGATGGGGTGATGATGGTGTTCTTTTGGATCCGCGTTGCTTTCACCTGTCAGTGGTCTCAAGAGATGCGATTTACTCAGAACGTGTTTAATGGTAGATTGGTTGAGAGACTTTCTTTATCTCGTCTTACCTTCATGCTTGATCTCTCGATCCGTTGGTCTTATGACCAAAGGAGTCGTTCTCTACAGTTGGAGATTTTTCACTATCGACGACAGACTTCGTTGTCTTACTCATCTCTTTGTCTTTTTACGTTCTTTTTGCAAGAGCGTAAGTGCACTTAGTTATCGTCTCTTAATGGCTCGTATGTATCGACATTATTTGGAGAACTGTCGTGCTGATGCAGTTGATTCTTGTGCTCGTGACCATTCCTTTATCCGGCTTCATCAAGCTTTTGTTGTTCTAGTTGGTCATATTATAGTATTTGTTGTTCTTTGAAAGTTAAGGATCATATCTTACTATATGAGTCGGACGTGAATCTTAAAAAAATTAAGGGAAGAACGATCTTTAATATAATTGGTAACCCAGCCTCCTGCTGTCAGGATAGACTTTCTGTAGACGCATCTTGGAAGGATAACTTGTCTACTGGGTTGGGGTTTTTCCTACAAAGAACTGATGGGTATGATACTTCTGTTATCAGAGGAAACTTTTCCTGTCAATGTTCTGAACAAGCTAAGACCTTAGCCATTCTGGAAGGATTAAGATGGGCATCTTCTAAGGGATATCTGCATTTGCTCATTCTCTCTGACTGTCTTCTGGTTATCTCGCAAATTCTTAGGTTTGCTGAGCCGGAAGTTAGGAATAAGGCAATTATTGCAGAAATTGATCTTATTAGTCGTTCTTTTCATTGTCTTTGTATTAGTTTTGTTCCAAGAACTCAGAACAGAATGGTTGATGCTCTAGCAGCAAGAAAAGCTATTCGTTTGTAAGTTCTATCAATTTACTTCTGTGAAAAAAAAAATAACAATAATAATAATAAATTATCCTTTATGCAATCCTAAATTTGGCTTGGTAGTACTAGATGTGGTAGGTAGGTTTTTGGTCAGCTTGTACTAGGATCAATAGTTCAATACAAATATAGTACTAGTGATCGTGGCATAACCACCCGTGGCTCCACCATACTGCCGCATTGCACCACTATCATTGTCATTGCCTTGGCCTCAACCTCGGCCTCCGTAAGTGCTCATTCGCTTTGATGATCACCCATGTCTCTGAATTTTGGACTACGATCAACTTGTACAAATATATTTGCGAGTGATGGTTGTGTACGTGAATTTAAAGGTGGTGTAGTAAGGTTGTGAAACGTTGGTGATATGCCAGTTGTAGCACGGAATACTTTAAACAGATTAATGGCATCCCACCGTTGCGAGCATCGAGTTTATCAAAATGAGCAAGATGTTGTCCCTTAAGATTAGATCCAATGGGAAATTCTTGTTTGGTCAAATATGCTCGTATGGATAAGAAAGACAAAAACATAACGCATAGAGAAAAACAAAAGGTATTGTGCTTAATGTTTCTTAGTACAAGAAACAAGAAGCACACGAACATAATTCAAATGAAAGAATGCGAAAACTTATCGTCCCCATCTGCATGTGAAAACAACTCTATCACAAGAGGAAATAGTCGTGTTTAATTGCTTACAAATGAATCCATATCACTTGTCAAACAAAAAACTTGAATGGATCAGCTAGTCCCGAGCTTGACAACACTAAAAAGACAAATAATCACTTTGAAGTTATAAGCAGAGGCAAAAGCCCGGGCTAGCTTGGCCTCTCGCCAACGACGAAAAGAGCAAGGAGATGAGAGACGGTCTCTCAATAAATTTATTGAGAGAGTATTTTGCAAATTAAAGTGTTAAGATTAGAAGGAGGAAACGTCTTCTCTTATTTTCTATTTTGGATTACAATATTACAAGGCTTAAATAACAATACCAAAGACACTTCACATTACCGTTATAAATGACGGTAATGATGACAAGACCTTCTAATTTCCGTAACATATTATCGTAATGATGACAAGACCTTCTATATTATCGTAATACCCCCCCTCAAGCTGGAGCATGGAGATCAAGAATGCCTAGCTTGCGAAGAAGATACTGGAACTGGTGCGAACCCAGAGCTTTAGTAAAGATGTCAGCCAACTGTTCATGAGTGGGGACATGAGATGTGGAAACCAAACCGTCAACAATAGCATCACGGACAAAGTGACAGTCAATTTCAATATGTTTTGTTCGTTCATGAAAGACAGGATTTTGAGCGAGATAGATAGCCGATTGACTGTCACATAAGAGCTGCATGGGTAGAGCGAATGAAACATCCAGGCTAGCAAGGAGACCACGTAACCATTTTAATTCACAAACCACAGCGGCCATAGAATGGTATTCGGCTTCAGCGGAAGAGCGTGAGACGGTGTGTTGTTTCTTGGTCTTCCAAGAGATAGGAGAGTCACCAAGAGACACAAACCAGCCAGTAACAGAGCGACGCGTCAAAGGACAACCGGCCCAATCGGAATCACACCAACCAGAGATACGAAAATCGCTATCGGAGCGCAAAAGAATACCTTGCCCAGGAGTACCTTTGAGATAACGAACAACGCGCAAAGCCGCGTTCATGTGAGCTCATCGCGGCTTATTCAAAAATTGTGAAAGGATATGAACCGAGTAGGATAAGTCGGGTCGGGTGACAGCCAAATACACAAGTCGTCCAACGAGGCGACGGTAAGACTCAATGTCATCTAAGAACATGTCATCCGCCAAACTAAGCTGATGGTGTTGTTCGATAGGTGTCACAACCGGTTTGGCACCAAGAAGTCCCGTCTCAGAAATGATGTCAAGAGCATATTTTCGCTGACTGAGATAAATACCCTGTGCACTTCGCGACACTTCAAGACCAAGAAAGTATTTAAGAGGACCCAAATCTTTCATATGAAAACATTGGCCCAAATATTTCTTGAAAGTAGCAATAGCGGAAGCATTATTACCAGCAATAACAAGGTCATCAACGTAAATGAGAACGAAGAGACGTACCTCGTTTTGCGAGTAAGAAAATAAGGAGTAATCGGAATAGGACTGACAGAACCCATATTCCCGAAGTGCAGTGGCAAGTTTGGCAAACCAACATCTAGGCACTTGACGAAGACCATATAATGATTTCTTCAAGCGACAAACTTTGCCGTCTTTTCCTCGACTAAACCCGGGGGGAAGCCTCATGTAAACTTCCTCAACCAAGTCACCGTGTAAAAAAGCATTGTGAACATCCATTTGATGCAACTCCCATTTCTTGACAGCGGCAACGGCTAAGAAAGCACGAATGGTGACCATTTTAACGACAGGGGCAAATGTTTCACCGTAGTCCAAACCTTCCACCTGGTGGTTACCAAAAATAACCAGCCGGGCTTTAAGACGTTCAATTGTGCCATCCGATTTATATTTAATTTTATAAACCCAACGACACCCAAGAGCCTTTTTATCAGGTGGGAGGTCGGTTAAGTCCCATGTATCATTGTTTTCAAGGGCGTCAATTTCAGCTTTCATAGCCGCACACCACCCATCATCACGGATGGCTTCTTTAAAGGATGGTGGTTCAACACCATGAGTAATCGCTGCAAGAAAACACCGATGCTGCTCCGAAAAGGAATTACAATTCACATAATTTGCTAAAGAGTAAGGAGTACCTGAAGGCGACGACGGCGGACTCGGTGAGCTAGAGGACGAGGATGGAGTGTGTGCGGTGTCAAAAACTGTAATACCCGTAAAATCATCAAATAAAATAAAAAGGGAAATTTAAAAAATAATAATAATAAAATATTATAAAGAATAAAATAATAAGAACTAAAATGGGAAATTAGTAGCGGTACAACTGTCACGTAACCTAGAATTTAATCCGACTTCGAGACGATAATCTAAAAACGCTTTCATCGTCAAACGGTAAAAGAATTTATAATAAAATATATTCCTCAAATTTATTTTAATAAGAGAAGAGCATTATATATATATACATACATTTAACCATAGTGTCGATATTAGGAGTCTCAAAATATATCGTCACGCTTCGTTTTCCGTGTCGCGGAAACCCGACACAACACTAAACAAAATCCTAACCACATCTAGCCTAGATACCTAGTAACCACCCTATAACCACCCTACATGCCAAGGAACCAATGCATGTTGAAGCATGCTCCTCTCTTGTCTACTTGGGAGCCGTTTTATCCCTTCCCCATATCCCTGTTTTTGTCTTTCCAAAACTTCACTCCAACACTCAATAAACCCTATAACTCAAGCTCCCACCAGAATTAGTAGCTCACTCAAACACAATCAACACAAAAATAAAAGAGAAGAGAGATAGAGAGAAGAAGAAGAAGAAGAAGAAGAAGAAGAAGAAGAAGAAGAAGAAGAAGAAGAAGAAGAAGAAGAAGAAGAAGAAGAAGAAGAAGAAGAAGAAGGAGAAGCTAGGAGGAGGATCTTGCCCTTACATTAAGATCTTCACCTTGTAAGGACTAAAATACTAAAATCTTAGCATTTCATTCTCATTCAACACTTAATCTTGAGTAAAACAAACCCTTAAACGAACTATAAGAGTCTTCAAACATGCATGTAAGAACCTATACACAAACAATCATCAAAGTGTCAAATCCGGAGGTTGATAATTAACAGAATAAAAATCCGACTTAGACTTGTTTTATTGCTATGAAAAAAATATATGTCGTAGGTCTTCCTGTCCTTGATAAGTTTACAAAATTTTGTCATAATCCGTTGAGAAGTTTGCAAATGAAAAATCATACAAAAAGAACATGATTCTGGACAAACAAATCTGCTAGTCTTAATGTTTGTGTCTTAAAAAGTAACTTAAAAGATTAATGAGGACAAAACCTTTTACCACAATGAACTTCAATGAGTATAGAGTATATTAGGCCCTGGAATCAACTCATTTGGATTTGTAATCTTTGTAATATACTTAAAAACATTTTGTGACTCATATTCTGACCACTAGTTAAAGATCCGACCAATAGTACATCTTAAACATATTTTTGGCTAACATTGTATATACATAAAAGTTGGTAGACTAAATACTAGACCTATTGGAGTTGGTTTAGTCCAAGAATATTGAGTATTTGATTTTATATGATTTTTGCAACACAAAATAACAATCTGGAAATCTGATAAAATATTGTTCTTTAGATTGATAGTTGAGAATCTACCATTTTCGAATAGACCACTAGTAAATAAAGTTATACTAAAAATAAATTCTTGATATTTGACTATGATAAACTTTAATGAGAGACATGCATGTTGGCCTTTTCAAAACCGATATTTCGACTATTTAAACACCCGAACCAGCCCAAAACTTTCTGTGACTCGGAAACCGTCACGTTTTACTAAACAGAAATTTTAGAAGACTTAGAGTCGTTTTTGGACTGTTAATATTTGACACTTAAAGTTGTAGAACACCTTAAGGAATCCAACCTCACTGGTCTTACCCAAAAAAGTTAAGTAATGAAGGAGTTATGACGTTTTGAAGTCACTGTTCAGAATCTGTAAAACCGTAAAGTATGTATGAGATAAGGAACTTGTATAAACCAAGTGTATAAGCTATAACTTGTTAAACTAAAAGCACCAACTTGATAAAATACTCTTAAATATTCTGACCATGAACTTAGTTTGCTTTCTTAAGAATAAAACTCGGAACAAAACGTTCAAAATGGAAACATAACAAAAACCGAGTAAAATACATAAAACCATTTGAACTAGTTAAGGACCGACTTGAATAATTTAGTAACGAGTACTTTATGTATATTGTAGACTCGGGATTTGTAGAAGAGGAACTTTAAATCTAGACCAGCTCATAAGGTAAGGGAAACGCTTGTCCATACACTTTTCTTGAACTATTGAGTTTTGTTTCAAATGTTATATTGTGTATAATGTTTATAATGGTTGTTATTATAAGTTTGGATTATTGTGATGAAATATTGAAAAATGATTGATGTTATTCCATCCCTTGAAATGTTGATATATAATAAAGGACTCATAACTTTTAAGAGTTTGAAAACCAAAACCGTTTGATCTTTTGTACAAGTTATGGAGATGGTTAATCTCAAGAAATGGATTTAATTGTTTGGAAAGGGTTTTGATTTTTGGTTTGAACGGTTTTGGTAGAGGGGTAGGTTGTTCCCAAATAATAAAAGGGGACCTCCTATACAGAGCTTCTGGTGGGGGTTAGTTGATCGAGACCCCGTCCTCTTATCTTCCTCCTTGGGGTTGGCCCTTGGAGGGGTGTGCACACTCGGGATTTTTGGACAGTTATTGTACATGGTTTGGTGAACCCCGTCTTATCCGGTTTAGGGCGAGGGAATCCTCTCCATACGGCCTCTATCCATTACTTACTAAAGAAAGTGAAGAAATGTTTTCTTCGAAGGAAAGTGTTTTAAGATTTGGAAGGACTAACTATTTTGGATCGGATTTCCTTATTTAGAAACTTGAACTTCTCAATGATATTCTACTTTCTTATGAATTCTAAATTTTAAGTAAAACTCTTATTTATTTATTTTTGGATTGTTTACCTTACTCAACATTATTGTTGACCCTCTTTTGTTTTTGTCCTTAATTGGAACTGCTATGACCACTATTGTGAGAGCAGATCGTGTGACAGGTAATCCAAGGAACTAGGACGTGGGAACCACGGGAGAGCGCACGCGTTATTGTTTTTATTGGAAACCAATGTTTAGACAACTATCTTTATTTTGCATCATTCAAACTTATTCGCTTCCGCAAGCATTTGGATTTGGTTGTAATCGGATTTTACTCTTTGGTTTTTAATTCACGTGGACATTTACCCCTTTGAATTACATGATTTAAATACTTATACTACAATTGGTTCAAATGTGACACATCCATATTCCGAATTTTACATGAAAACTCTATTTTAAATATAATGGATTACCGGGGTGTTACAAAAACAAAACCACGTAAGCGAGAGTTGGGAAACTTAAGACGATAACCACGCCCAATATGATCACAAGCAGGAGCATCATCGGTAGTGCCAGCCACCACCTCAAGAGCAGGAGCGGGACCTGTAACAGTGGCTGCACCCGACGAATCACCCCCGAAAGAAGCCCTGTCCACCGTGCCCGAGTCTACAGTAGCCGAGGCAGACGGGCCAACACCCATGGCAGCCTCATTAATAGCCCCATTAAAGGGCTCGTCTAAAACAGGTGGGGCAGGGGCCGGTGCAGTAGGAGTAATAGCAAACGGAAAGGAGGACTCATAGAACACAACATCACGGGAGACAAAGAAAGACTCCGTCTCAATATCGTATTATTTCGAGCCCTTTTTGCTATGGGGGTAGCCAACAAAGACACATTTCCGACCTCGTTTCTCAAACTTATCTCCCCGAGTTGATTGATTATGGGCGAAACAAAGACAACCGAGAACACGCAAGTTACCATAGGACGGGCATACCCCAAATAAACGCTCATAAGGAGACTTGTGATCGAGAATAGCCGAAGGAGTACGGTTAATCAAATAAGCGGCTGTAAGGATGCACTCACCCCAAAAAGTCTTAGGAAAATGGGCTTGAAAGAGGAGAGCTCTAGCGACATTCAAGATGTGTCGATGTTTGCGCTCGACACGACCATTTTGTTGGGGCGTGCCAACACAAGAAGTTTGGAAATGAATCCCATGTTGAAAAAAATATCCCGCCATACAATTAAATTCTGTCCCATTGTCACTACGCACAGTTTTAAGGGTCTTAGAAAATTGTGTGGCAATCATAGATATAAAATTCATGAACATATCGGTGACCTCCGTCTTATCAATTAAGAGATAGACCCAAACGGAACGAGAAAAATCATCCACAATTGTCAAAAAATACCTTGCACCACACGAAGAAGGAATCCGATAAGGACCCCATAAATCGCAATGTATTAACTCAAAAATATCTGAGGCACGTTTTTCATTCACAACAAAACTATTACGATGTTGTTTGGCAAAATGACACACATCACAAACCAAATCTTTATTAGGACTCAAACTATGGGCAAAAGGAATAGACTTGACCATTTTTTCAGAAGCATGTCCAAGTCGACGGTGCCAAAGATCAAGGGAACCCGGAGCAGCCATTTGATTCACCACCAGCCGTCTTGTACCCGCACACATCCAGTAAAGACCGTCGCGTAGCTCACCTACTCCAATCGTCGTCTTCGAAATACGGTCCTGTATAAGACATGAATCTTTAGCAAATTCAAAAGAATAATCATGTGCGGAAGTAAGCTGTGACACGGATATTAAATGACAAGCCAAAGTGGGAACATATAAGACATGACGCAAGGTAATAGAACCGTTAATAAACACCGTGCCCATGATTGTCGACTCGACCTGCTGCCCGTTCGGGAGACCAACAGGACGAGACGGAATCACGAAACGATCCTCCAAGCATGATAAATTTCCAGTGACATGATTGGAGGCTCCCGTGTCAAGTATCCAACTACACATACCGCTCAAACGATCATGGGCAAGAATGGAGTTGGTGGTGACCAAATTGGCCTGAACAACCGAGGGAGAAGCACGGCCAGAGGAGGTGGCTGGTGAGTGGTGATGCAGAAACAGACCCACCAGCAGGACCAGAGCCACGGAAAGCCCTTGTTCTGGCACGACGAAGTTCAGCTAGGGCAGCCAGAGTGCGCGGCTTGTCGCCCCACCAATCGGGAAATTTCTGAGATTTAATGTAACAAGTGGAGACATCATGGCCACGAGTATCACAGTAGGAGCAGAAATATTGACGCCTTTCACCGCGTTCTTTGTCTCGCAAAAGACGCCAATCAGCACAGGAACGGGACGGAGTAGCGAAAGCTACAACGTCAGTCACATCCGAAGCAGGCGTGGCAGGGGTACGTAATCGTTCATCCTGTAAGACGGCATGATAAGCCCTGCTAAGGGAAGGCAAAGGATCACGCTGAAATTGTTGTGACCGTATATTACCGTATAAGGTAGCGTCAAGGCCCATAAAAAATTGATGCAACCTTTCATTGTCAAGACGCTTAATAGCAGCAGGACCAATTTCGCATTCACACTTACCGCATTTACAAGCAAACGGCGGTTCGTGTACAATAATAGCATCCCACAGTGATTTCATCTTACCAAAAAAAGTAGTGACATCCATACCTTTAGTTTGTTTACAATTGTGTAATTGGGTTTTGAGGCCATGAATCTTGGAGCCATCGACAACAGCAAATTGGGACTCCAAGTCAGACCAAAGGACGGCGGCGTCTTCAACATACGAAATAGTATCAAGAAGCGAATCATCAATTGTATTGCGGATCCATTGAACCAAGGTGCAATGAACGACCTCCCAATTTTCGAGGTAGAACTTGTCAGTCGGTTTTGGAAGAGTACCATCAACAAATCCGAATTTACGGCGAGATTTCAACGACATTCGCATTGAGTTTTTCCAATCGTCGTAATTATCACGACGAAGGATGACGTTAGAGATCTTTGCACCCGGCACATCGTGGGAGCCGAGATAGTAAGGAGACGAGAAATCAATTTTCGGTGGCGCGGTTGGTATATCATCACCGGCCATGGCTTCTCTGGGAATTTTTTAAGGAAAGATTAGGGTTGATTGAAAGTAGCCTGATACCATGTTAAGATTAGAAGGAGGAAACGTCTTCTCTTATTTTCTATTTTGGATTACAATATTACAAGGCTTAAATAACAATACCAAAGACACTTCACATTACCGTTATAAATGACGGTAATGATGACAAGACCTTCTATTTTCCGTAACATATTATCGTAATGATGACAAGACCTTCTATATTATCGTAATATAAAGGGAAAATGGTACTATAGATAATGAAATAGGTACAAATCATGCGGCTTATGTCACTTAGCATAGCTTACAATATGCGCAGTACTCCGTAAGACTAGACAAAGTTTAAACAAGTTATGCAGTTAAGATCATCCCAAAAAAAATGGTACCAAGTTACCATTGCTGCCTTCTACAATCTTCAGCAACCGAAAAAAAAAAAGCGGTACCAAGTTACAATGGCTGCCTTCTTGATATCGTCAGCACGGTAGTAGACTAGTAGATCATAGCCTCAGCTTAAATCCAGATGACAAGAAACCATCCCTATTAATCCTGAAAAAAGACATGGAAAAGCTTCAAAATCACAAAGATATGATGTGTATACTTCAAAATGTCAAATGCAATCACTTGGTTATTCTAAGCAACCCAAACTTCCAAAAATATCAAGAAAAGGGACAAAAGTGTTACAACTTCTAACTAATTAAGAAGGGTCGGTGACTCAGCGTCATCCGACCCTAAATGAGTAAACGGGATGGAGTATAATCATAGTCCGATAACAAAACAACAAATTTATACCATTGTTAACTGAAAAAACACGACTATAACTCTGCAAGACATCGGAAATTGTTCATTAGTGTCAGCTTGTAGTCAACATAACAGCGTCATATATTATTAGCTACTTCGCAGTTAGAAACTACCTATTTATATTTACTAAATAAGTCAAGTAAACAAAACAAATATCAGCAGAATATCTCTAAAAAAACAGCAAACCATACAAGAGATAACAATCATATCAACACAATGAGAAACATTACTTGTTTTTTATCTTCTTTGGCGCGATTTCAGCCTTGGACTTATCCTTATCCTTCGCTATCGAAACAAGGCTGTCCACAAATGTCCATGTTTCAAAAGGTGCAAAAGCAGAAGGCAGCCCATGAACTGTAATTCTCTCAAAACTCTTACTACCCCAAGAATACCACCCAAACGAGGCATTATCCAACTCAAGCAAAACCCGTTTCTTATCTCTCGAGTAAACAACCGGTCTCAAATGGATTAAAACATCAAGCATAGCCGGATCACGAATACTAAACAACCTAAACCAAGACTCCTTATTCCCATACTCCTTCATTACCCACAAATCGGACCGTCCCAACGTCCTCTCACCCGCCATCCCAAGAAAGATTTTTTGATAGTTAACCATCACACTCAAACATCCACCTAATTCCCTAATAACATAAGTCTTTCTACTAAAGTTCTGATCAAACTTAGGAAGGTCTAAAAACGAGAATAAATCGGTCCGAAGATCAAAGCATTTAACCTTAGGATTGAGATTATCATCAATCACAATAAAATGCAAAACCTCATTAACAAAAGCTCCCATACTATTCTGAATAACTAATTCCCCCATCATTGTTTGATAATCATTAATACATTTCCATGAATCATTCCTCAAACTATACACACTTGCTTCGCCATACAACAATCCATAATCATCACACCTCTCAATCATCCTAACTATCTTATAATCGCAGCTAACCGAATCAAACCCGAACCCGAAAACAACGAAATTAATAGAAGAACCGTCCGGGTTAATTTCAAAATTAGGGTTTGTGTTGGGGGAAGGGGTAAAACGTGGGATGAGACGATGCGTTTTGGTCGAGGGGTTATACAAAACGACGTTTGATTTGTCGTACATTGAAATGCAAATGACGCCATTCATTGAACCAAGGATTACGGGAGCAAAGCCACGTTCATAGGAAGAAAAATATTTTGCATGGCAAAGGTGTTTGATAGGATGATCAAGTTCGATTAAATCAAAATTAGGGTTGTTTTCGTCGGAAATGGCGATTGAGCAGATGGAATAATGGGAGGTGATGAGATTTGGGGAATTCTGGGAGATTAGGGTTTGGGTAAGATGGAGATTGATGAAATTGGGGGAATTGATTAGGGAATACCATTGTTTGGAGACGGATTTGAAGCGAATTAGGGTTTTGGATGGTAATCGACTTAGGATATCTGTGATTATGTCGTAAGGGAGTGTTGTGGAAGCCATGGATGAAAAACGCGGGAAATGAGGAATGCCACTACTCAGTCTTTTATATCCTACACGGCTACACACCTAGGGGTGGCAATCGGGTCAGTCGGGTCGGGTTTGGGTCAGGTCATGTCGGGTTCGGGTCGTATCGGGTTCGGGTCGGGTCGGGTCAAGTTTGAAAGTCCATAGACCTTAATTAGACTCCTCTAATTAGTTGCTAAATTACTTGTTAATTTAGTATTTAATGATCTATGTAACATGCATGCAAATATAAAGACATTTATATAAGAGAAGAAATTTCCTCACATTGATATGGAAAATATAAGGGCACAACAAGAACTCCTTCTTGTTGTTCTTGAGCTAATAATATGGATGAATAAAAATAATCCCCAAAGTAGAAGATCTCCTCTAAGTTGCACCAAGATTAACCCAAATAATCTACCCTTATTATTAACTAGATAATAAGATAGATATTATTCTACTAATATTATGACTATATTACTACACTAGTAATACTTAGTAAATATTAGTGTTTGAGAGTTTTAGTAAGAATATGAGGGTTTGAGAGAAGTAAGAATACAAAGCACAAAATGAAGTGATCATAAAATGAACACAAAATGTTCATTTTATAAGCCATGAGGCCGGACCATGTAGTCCAAATAAGACTCTTATTTTGTTCATTTGATCACATGCATTAGAGTGGAGTGTTGTAGAACAAGTGATGATTGTTTACTACTTGTTATGTCCCTTTCATAAAGTAACTAAAGAGTAAAAATAAGAACAAAATCATCACCATTCTAACTACTAGCCAACCGGCCAAAATGGCCTTAGTTTGGTCCATTTTGATTTTTGATATTTGTCTTACAAATACTTATTGATCATATGGTTAATTATCTTGTATAATTAAGTGTTAATTTGATAATATAACAATTATATGACTCAATTAAATAAATAATATGTACTTAACATTTTAAGTAATATTTTACCATTATATCAATATATAATGGGTCCCACAATGCTTAGTTAATTTATTTTACAACTCCTTTTAAATATAATTAACTAATTACCTCCATCTCAAAACCTCAACTAATTTAGTAATTTAACGATTAATTACTAAGTTAAATCTTATTTAATCGTATTAAAATAAGATATAAATGTATTAGTCAATTATCGCATAATTGAAAAATAAGCTTAATCGAATTTGAGTTCTTAACTCAATTTCTAACAATTAACTCTCGTACATATCGAATAGATGTAATGTACTAATTAACTGTATCATATACAAATAATTAGTTACTATTTGGATTTCATCCTTTAGGTGTGACCAAAAGGGATCAGTTGATCACCGCCGTTATACGACAATAACGTCAAACTCTAGTCAGCCAACCGTTATTGATTTACGTTAATCAACTGACTAATCATATATATAGTCAATAAATATCCCAATTATATTCCATATAAGAATTTATTATGTGGCGCACTTTTGGAGGAACAACCTACTCCTGTCAGCCAGTGCGTTCCATTTACGCCCGCGAGAGTATGTTTGATTTACTGCTGGTTGTTGGATGTGTATTGGAATGGTTGTAATGCCTATTAATATCTTTTATGTCCACTCTCCAATCCTCTTCGATTATATGGGTTACTACGCCGCACTGCCACGCCGTTAGTAGTAATTAGTTGACAAGGTGAGTCTTCTTTAATCTTCTATATGATATGATCATATCGTTGTTAGTTCTCATATGCTTATGACGCTAATATGAGATGTTATCATTAGAATTGGCATGAAACTTTTATATGTATGATAATGAATGTTTATATGCCTTAATTATGTTTGTTTTGATATGATATGGCTGGGAGAACCCCGAGTTACTCCCCACTGATTATGG
The DNA here is from genome assembly GCA_022085475.1 of Heliosperma pusillum. Taxonomy (NCBI): domain Eukaryota; kingdom Viridiplantae; phylum Streptophyta; class Magnoliopsida; order Caryophyllales; family Caryophyllaceae; genus Heliosperma; species Heliosperma pusillum. The sequence continues at coordinate 7,846 of JAIUZE010014297.1, read as the reverse complement.
CATTCATGTTTCATGTATGAACAGGTTAGAAGTTGTTGTTGCATGGGGTTTTGACGAGTGAGCTAGCGAGCGTTGTACTTACAACTATTTAACCTTAGCATTGTAGTTTATATTAGTTTCTTATCTTATTCGTGTATTTATCAAGGGATCAGGATCCCTTGTATTTATTAAGTTACAATTTGTTTAAATGATTGATTAAGTAAGCTTTGGTTTTATAACATAAATCAACATTCGCGGTTTTGCAATTAAAGTTTTTCAAATATGTATTTTCCGCTGCAAATCTATATGTTCACTTTATTTCAAAATCGCGGGTTGTCACAGTTGGTATTAGAGCTATAACGCTCCCGACGCACATTGGTGCACCCCAACCTTAAATAACTTGACCAATGAATAATGAATGAGAGATGGCTGGATAGACTTAAGGACCTAAGGTTGTAGTCTTTGGTGTGTTTGATGTTTGTTACGTTCTAACTTGTTTAATTTGTTGATTGTGTTTAGTGATGTAATGCTTGTTTGTATCTATCGTCTTGAGGTGGACCTTGTGCTGGATAGAAGAAGTACACTTTGCTAAAGGTTGAAAGTTGACTTACCTAATTAAAGCGTATTTCTATCTCGTCGAATATCCTTCTTACCCGTAGTGTATCTTTCTATCTTCTTTTTATCTAGATGCCTCCTCATCTTGCAATTACTTCTCTCCTTATAAAATTATTCTTGTTACTTTCCTCCTACTTATCTTGGTATCTTGCCCTTTTCTTTTGACCTCTTGTGGATACCTTTCCTTTGGTTTAGTTGAAAGTTGACTTTGCTTGAATGAGGTTGTGACTTTGGGGAGACTTGTGTGAATTAAAGTTTCACCTCATAGTGGTGAGTTATTCTATCATGGGAGAGTGTGGTTAGACGTGTTTGGAGATTCTAGTGCATAGGTCTTTGCCATGATGTATGTGTAAGTGATTTTGGGAATTGTTGGTGTAAGGTTAAGTGCATGGCCTTAATCCTGTTTTTTTTCATGTGATATGGATGGGAGAACCCCGAGTTACTCCCCGCTAACAGTGGCATTAATGTTTCATGAATGAAGAGGTTACAAAGTTGGTGTTGCATGGGGTTTTGACGAGTGAGCTAGCGAGCGTTGTACTTACAGAGATTCACCCTTAGCGTTGTAGTTTATATAAGTTTTATTATCTTATCCGTGTATTAAGTAAGTCTTTAAAATCTCGTATTTTCCGCTGCAAATCTATGTGTTTACTTTACTGCGAAATAGCGGGGTGTCACACATCAAGTCTCTAATCTCATTTCACTATCACAAATGATGGGCCTTGTTTATAAGCGAAATAACCCTCCTATTGCTGAAACTAATATTATAAGAGGTAAAATTAATCTCTCATTGTTTCTATTTTTATTATCATTTTCATAGTTGATGTTTTGTTGTTTTACGTTTCCATAATTTCTAGATTTGTTATCATTTTTTGCTTAGTAGTTTTGTTCTTTAGGATTTGTCATTCTAAAAAGGGAAGAACTACGACTCTCGAGACGGAGGTGATTGAGTTCTTCAAAAGATGTTAAACCATCATCCTTCACATGACACTATATCAGCTAATGGAGGGTTACAAGGGTCATGGTCAGATATTCAGTGGTCCACTTGAAATATTTAGGATGTACCACATTTATAGCGGTTAACAAGAGAAGGAGTTATGGAAGACAAAAGAATATTCATATGAATGTTATTCCATTGATTAGTGTATTAGTGACGTGCTTATCATAATGGTTGAGGTTATCAGTTTACTCTAGTAAGGTCTAGACTAGTCTAAGTCACTAGTTGTCGGCTTTATTTATGTATTTGCTTTATTTTCAGTCTAATATAAGTCACTAGTCTACCCTACGTCTTTATGGATATCATTGTTAGTTTTCATTAATGTGTGGCAGCTTTATTTTTGTGTTTCCGTCATCTTTTTTTCCGTCAGCCTTTAAAAAGTATTTTAGTGTTGTCCACGTCAATTATCTTGAATTAATAAGACTATCAATACCAAGTTCCACCTCTATTTAAGGAGTCCGCCCACCATCAATTAGTCACAACAAAACTTACTATCTCATCTTTTTTAACATTCTCTCTATTTCTCTCGATTTATCGTCATGCCTATGAGCTATGCTGAAGAGGCTAATTACTTACAAAATCAAATTGATGAAATAGTTCATGAATTAAGGTTATGCTTTCATCTCTTGCGTGTTGTGTTCGATAATAACATCATCTGGGATTTCATAAAACGGAGTGAACCTACTCTCATTTCACTATCACAATCGATAGGCTCGGTCAATAAGCGAAATAACCCGCCTATTGTTGAAACTAATATTACAAGAGGTAAAATTAATCATTCTATTAACAGCGTCATTATTTCAATTTTATAGTTTCTTGTTTTGTTAATTTTACCTTTTCTTGTCCTTTATTTAGGATATGTTATTCTTAAAAAGAATTAATTAAAGACTCTTGAGACGGAGGTGGTCCAGTTGTTCGAAAAATGTGAAACCATCATCCCTCACATGACACTATATCATTTGATAATGGGTGATGGCCAGTTATTCAATGTCCCGCTTGAGAAAATTCTCATGTACCAGATTTTGACCAGTTACGACTATGAGGAGTTATTCAACTGAGAAGTGGTTATCATAGTGGTGGTATCACCAGTCTACCCTATGTATTAGCTTTATTTGTCTAGTAAGGTTCAATCTAGTATAAGTCTTTAGTTGATCGCTTTATTTATTATGTATTGTCTTTATTTCGCAGGCCAAGTTTATTTTCGTGTTTTCAATAGTCAGTTATATTTGTGCATATTAATGTCAGTTATCATTAATGTGTGCCAGCTTTATTTCCGCCAACGTTCTTTTAGTATTAGTTTTATTTGAGTGTTGTCAACGTCAGTTATATTTAATTAAAAATAATTGAAGATAATAGAAGATTAACAAAAAAATACATAAACATTCATTAAATACATAAGTACATCATTCAAGTACATGGATTAAATCATCAAACACTAAGTCTCAAGTGCGACCCCCTCTTGTGCAACGCACTGTGGGTGTTGTTCTCATAGATGTATGCCAATTGTCGTAGTTTGTCTTCTACAAATCTGCCTAGTGTGCAACGGTATGTTCTTTATACCTATCCCAAAACTAATTATTGGAGGAATTAGAACTTCTTCAAGTGGTCATCTGAAATGCAAACGCATCCACTCATGGATGTGACTTAAAATACACAAAACACCGAAAGGCACCGAACTTTGAGGACAGCTCCTAAGGGGTAATATTGTATTACATTGCCATGTACTCGTTCCTCCAAGACAACTTTTGGCTATGACACAAATTGTCCAATTAAACATTGATGCAACACATACAAATCCTCTACATGCATCCAATGTTCCTCCCCACAACCTTTTTTGTCAGAAAATTCAATACGCCTCAATGTGTTTTAAAACCTACTGTAACCATTAGTCCTCAGGTAAGTCGCAGCAAATTAATCCTTGTAAACATCATATCCCCTAATCTCCCTAACACACCATTCTCGCATTATTGAGTTGTCATTTTCTCGACCCGCGCAACATGAGACAATACTCAAAAACCCATAATGCCCATCGTCACTCACATATACCCGACCATCAAAATGACTCCACAACTCCTCCGGAACCCTTCATCGTTTACTCCAACATTACAAAAGTCCCCTAGTGTAGCCCACTTCCAAAGGTGCACCAGCCGTTACTTCATCAAAATCACCTAATATTGTTTGTTGAGCATTCGTCGATCCATCTATACTAGGTGTCCCATACTTCATCTTTGTATGTTCTAAACCCAACCTGTTCCGTGTAGTAGATCCTATCGGTCGACCCTTGGATTTTCTCTTATAGTGGGTGCGTGGCAATACGTACACGTCCGCCGGATGAAGAACGATGCACATTTTCTCTATGAAAGACCTGCTATTTTCAGGATCAATACTCCTCATTTCATCGATAACTTCTTCCAAGGCATCATTATCGTTTTTGAGCATTGCATCGTCATTGTCGTACTCCAAAGTTCTCCAAAATGAATGTACTTGATCAAGGACTCTCTTACCCATGTTTTCAAATCAATAAAGAACCAAGCACAAGGTAAGCCATGGGTAATTCGTAACGCACATCCACATCGATCTTTCCATTCGATCCCTAACTCAATTCCTCTCGATGGTCATTTTACATAATCTCAATTGCCTTGGTAGACACTTTACCTTTCAACAAAGAAAACAAATGAGAACTAATTCGCGGTTTACTTCTTGATTCCTCGAGCTCTCTTATGATTTTGGAGTGTTGGCCTTCAAGCGTCGAATGAATACGAGACCACATAGTATCAAGGGTAAGGCTAAAGCTTTTCAACCAAGCCTTCAAAAGAGAATGACACGACTCTACCCGGGAAGTGGTCGTATTTCCAAGATGGAAATACCAGTTCGTGTAGCATAATACGAACTTGTCCACGTACTCACCCCATGTTTTTGCCGCATAAGTCGCCACCATATTCCACTTGATCCAAAACACTTCCCAACGCATTTGAAACTCATCCTCGGTAGTTACATTTATCATTAAATTCCAACCGACTTTTACATTTTTCATAATATGATTTTTTAACCTTTCATTCTTTTGCCACCCAAGTGCTTTGTTCTCAATAGCACAGATCACGTGCCAACGATACAACAAATGAGCTGTATAAGGATATACGGACCGTAGAGCGGCAATGAAACCCAACTTCCGATCAGTATCAAAGACAGATGGAGATGCATCGATGCACTCGAGAAGGTCACCCAACCTCTTTAATAACCATGTGTACCCATCTTCCGACTCAGAAGGAACCAACACATTAGCAATTAAGAACGAAGACCCACATGGTGTGACACCAACAAGCTTAACACGTGTCATCTTTTAAACGTTCATCTTGTAGGTCGAATCAATAAGTACAACATGTGAATACTTACGGAACAACTTTACGGCTTCAGGATGAGACATGAAAGCACGAGTGGACTAACTTGTTTCTTGATTTTTCTCATGCCAATGCACATACTTTGCTTCTACAGCTAGAGACAATGTTTATTGAGCGGTATTTCAGGACCCTCTCATTTCTCGCCTAAGCTTGGTTGTCTCGATATAAATTTGGGTGCTTGAAGGTTGAGGCTTTTCTGGAGTTCTTTGATGAAAACCGTTTTTAATATCACTCTGGGGAATATAAGTCAGGACTTATTTGTAACAACCGCAAATGTACCCTATTTTATTTTAATAATATTATATTATTATTAATTAGCGTAATTTTAGAGTTATATTAGAACTTAGTTTCCCCTGTCTAATTTAGCAAATCCGAGTCCGTATTCGGACTCTACTCGGAATTCCGTGTGAGTTACTGTGACAACCCTCGCGAATGCGGAAATATAAAACATACAAGCATGTGAATTATATAGCGGAAATATGAAGTTTTTAAAACTTTTATACATGCAAGAAGAAGTATACGAGGAGTGTCAAATATTACAAACCAAAGTACGAAATAAACTACAACAAGAGACGAAGTCTATCCAAATGTTAACAAAGTAAAAGTGTTTAGCAAACTAGCTAATAAACGTCTAGAGGTGTTTCATCCAGGGACAACACCCGCTAGCTCACACCCGAACCCAAAATACCACAAGCAAAAAGCCATCCAATCAAGCAACATGTTCATCCATGAAAAACATGAACGCCACAGTCAGTGGGGAGTAACTCCGGGTTCTCCCAGCCATATCACATTAAACGTACATAGAAGGAAATACAAAAGTAGAAGCATGCATATATAGATATACATGTGAAATACGATAAGAATCGATAGGCAATTCAATAATTAAAGATAAGAGCATATGGAATACAAATCCGAATCCATCATGTTATACAAAGACTCGGGGAAGACACTCTTAGGCAACCGAATACGCTAACTAGGGCTTGCATCTCACCGTTAGCGGTATAAGTTTGATAAGATTGAGACTCGACAAACAAACCAGGCCAAGTCATGCGATGATCATGAATAATCAATCATGTAATCATCCATCCAAACACAACCAAGACATTAACGATGCCAAGTCATGCAACGAACAGGAAATAAAATCATGAAATTCATGGCATTCAAAGACACGACTCAAAGCTGAACCTCCTACGGTAAATTTGGAAAACGCCTAGCACCGTGTACATGGCAAGTATGATTAAAAGGCATCCACGGGATATAAGCAATACCTGAACGCATACCCGATGCTACATTTTGTATATGAGACTAATTTTCATCCTGGTAGGAACGGATAATAAAAGGCTCCTAATCTAAACCTGGCCAATTCTCGGAATCCCATTTTTCGATGTTGAATGTGGTAAGACGTTCCACATCCAAGACTCGGTCAATCATAGAAGTTCCACATGTTACACTAGTTTCAGACGTCTCCAAAACAAGTGACAAACAATCCAACCAAACGGGCCAAAAAAAATCCAAATATACAAAAGCGAAAGAAATCTATTTCTCCAAAAAGGAGGTACAAAAACCATCTTTAGACTTCTTTGAAACGTTAAATTAGAAATATAACATAAAAATTTGAAAGTTTTCTCAAAGATAAAATCAAATAACAAGACATTACACGTACATAGAGCGACTCGAACATCAAGTTCACAAATCACGATAACAAAATATATACAAAACACGCAAAAACAAAACAAATCAAATTCTTAGGGATAGGAAGATTAAGATAAAGTCGGCAGGAAGATCTACAAGAATTCGACATCACTAACTCTACTAATAAACCAAATCCTCAAGAGAATGCAATTTACCCAATTTGAAACTCATCATTTTCAATCATCAGAAATCCTACAAAAATATTCCATAATCACGAAACTTCGAGTAACAAATCCCAATTATTCGAATCCAATTAGAATCTAATAAGGTCCATCGGCACGGTAGACTCCACAACTAACAATCCACATGAAAGATTTATTACGCACTCTAATCTTCTTAGTTTCATCAAAACTCTTATTAGAAAATCCAACAAAATATTTATCTATGGTGGAAACCTGATCGTAACAACCACAAAGTTAAAGGGACGTACCATTGAAATCTTTTTTAAGCCATTTACTGCCAAACTCATTATCCTAAATTTACAATGAACTTTCTCATCCTCGAAAATCAAAACACAATCCACGCAACCAAACATAATTATCTAAGATCCAACTAGTCTCCTCCAAAGTCTCACGACAAGGGAAAATCCACAATCCATTATCGCTTATAAGAATTCTTTAATACGCCCTAACATCCTTAATTCGATCATTACTACGCTCGAAGCCTCAAATATAAATAGTCACATTAGAAAACTACGGTTCCTTAAGAATAAAAGAGAATTACTAATTCCAAACCACAAATGAACAATCACTTGGAAATCAGACAACCATTCAAATCATTTAGATCTTCTAAAACTCAAAATGAATCGATTTTCATTTATGACAAAACTCCTCAAACTTTGGGTACCAACTCAATTACCCTAAAGCAAAGTCTCTTTTAGAATCCACCAATTAGAGACATCTAATTCCTAAATGATATCCCAAGCAACCGATATAATACTCAACAACAACGAATATCATCTCGCTCAACTTGATTCCCAAAATAGCACTACACTAGCAAGCTCAATAAATGAAGCCACCAAGAGAGTACAATACCATACCAACAGATTCATCCTAAGGTTTAAATCCCAATCCTATTCATGATCAAAATCAACACGAAGCTAGCTAACAACCTAATCATCTCACCAGAGGAAAGACAATGACACCATGACATTGGAAATGATAGGAGA
>JAIUZE010014296.1:0-30752 GCA_022085475.1 Heliosperma pusillum | reverse complement strand
TTCGGAGCTTATCGTCCTACCAGGAGGAAATTAGTCTACATATACGAAATGTGATCGTGTATGCGTTCTGGGAAATGTGATCTCGTGGATGCCTTTTAATCATACTTGCCATGTACACGGTGCTAGTGCGTTTCATTTACCGTGAGAGATGTCGTCTTTGTGTCGTCGTTCTTGAATGCGTGATTTCATGATATTATTCATGGTCATTGCATGATTGGGCACCGTCAATGTATTGGTTCGTGAATGGATGATAATATGATGAATTTATTGTGGTCATCGCATGACTTGGCATGGTTTGTTTGCCGAGTCTCAATCTTATCAAACTTATACCGCTAACGGTGAGATGCAAGCCCTAGTGAGCGTATTCGGTTGCCTAAGAGTGTCATCCCCGAGTCTTGTATAACATGATGGTTTCGGACTTGTAACTCGCATGCTCTTATTATTATATATGAATTGCCTATCTATTCTTATCGTATCTCACATGTATATCTATATGTATGCATGCCCTACTTTTGTATTTCCTTCTATGTACGTTTAATGTGATATGGCTGGGAGAACCCGGAGTTACTCACCACTGACTGTGGCGTTCATGTTTTTCATGGATGAACAGGTTGCTTGCTTGGATGGTTTTTTGCTTTTGCTATTTTGGGTTCGGGTGTGAGCTAGCGGGCGTTGTCCCTGGAAGATTAACCTCTAGTCGTTAATTAGCTAGTTTGCTAAACTCTTGTTCTTTGCTAACATTTTGAGAGACTCCGTCTCTTTGTTGTATTTCCGTACTTAGTTTGTAACTTTTTGACACTCCTCGTATTTTCTATCTTGCATGTATAAAAGTTTTTAAAACTTCACATTTCCGCTATATAATTCACATGCTTGTTTGTTTTATTTTTCCGCATTCGCGAGGGTTGTCACAGTCCTTGTACGTGTTTTTCATTGTGAATGAGTCCCAATGATTGAGTTTTCGTATACATTTCTCTTGTTGTACATGCCTTTATCAAACACATGTTTCATGTTTGTCTCCTTTTATTTGCGGCATGCTTCGTCGTATTAAATTATAATACAATGTTGAATCGTATGGTACGCATATTTGCATTGTTGAGATTGTGCTGCTGTTTCACGGTCTCGTATACATAGCTTGTTTAGTATGGTATTTTTTCTTATCCTAATTTGTTTAGGTGACTAATTTGATTAGTTAAATGTTATCCCTAATATATATTTGATATATGTTAATTCCCTTAAACTCATATTTATTTGCCACTAACTTAATAAGATTAAATTAGAAATCACGATTTATAGAAATTGTCTCGTAAATTTTGTTTATTAGTTCCGAGTGTCGGAATTTGACAAAAAGATAGTTTTTTCCGCATGTAAACGGCATTCTAAACACGACTGCAAAGATGGTTCTGCGTTTTAAGACAAAATTTGAATGGTTTGATTGATATTTGGGCTGTTTTTGGTTTAAAAGTTGAAAATTTTTATTTTTATTAATCTACCTTGAGATTATGTTAATGATATGCCTTTGTTTTAATTTTAGATATGCTAATGTTTATTCCATTATGTATGATATGCATATAATATGTATATGTTCATTAATGTGCTTTATTGGTAGGCATATATGTTTAAATCCCTCAATTTGAATATTAAGTTGATGTCTTTCCAACCTAATGACTGTAATAAAATTATGTATTGGGTCTCCCAAAGTAGAGCATTTTGGTTATGTAAGTTGAGCATGTGGATAAAAGTTATTCACACAATCACACATGTAGGTTGGTTGTCTTAACATTGTTTTCAAAACAATTTTGAACTTTGAGGCAAATTGTTAAAATTCATATGATGATTATTTAACAAACTGAGAGTTGTATATGAGATACAATCATTATAGAGATGTTTACCTTAATCCTTTAATTTGGGCGATGAGTCATAGCTCACTTAAATTAATGGTATTTGGGGTTTTGGAATATTGTACATGTATGAGAATTACCTGTATAATTTGTAGTTTTATATTTGTTTAAGATACTTTTGTTGTATATTTTAACATGTCACTTATACTTGCATACTTTTATTGTTGAAGATAATGTCTCCTACCACTAATTTGTTTTCTCCCCGTTCCCTCCTTGAGAAGGAAAAGTTGAATGGTTAAAATTTCTTGTAATGGTATCGTAACTTGAGAATTGTTCTCAAGCATGAGAAAAAGGTATATGTCCTTGAGAAGACATTACCTAAGAAACTGGATAGTAATGCCCCTTCCACTATTAAGAATGGATAGAAAGAGCATTCTGATGCTAATACTGATGTTTGTTGTCTTATTCTTACCACCATGAACTATGAGCTTCAGAAGCAATATGAGAACGTGGAGTCGGCTTATGAGATTGTTGAAAACCTAAAAGCTATGTTTCAGGAACAAGCTAGAACTGAAAGGTACAATACTGTTAAGGCTATCTTTGACTGTAAGATGAAAAAGGATGAGCTTGTAAGTCCACATGTCATAAGAATGATAGGTTATTTTGATAACCTTCAAATACTTGATGTTGGAATAAGCCAACAGTTGGCTACTGATATTGTACTTCACTACTTAAATCCAAGTTATAATTATTTTATTTTGAATTATAATATGCATAACTTGGACAAATCTCTAAAAGAACTGAATCGGATGCTCAAGACAGCTGGGCCTAGCATTAAGAAGGCTCATACCCCTAATGTTTTGATGATACACAAGGGAAAGGGCTTTAAAAAGGAAGGCTTGCATAAGGGTAAGGGTAAGAGTAAGGCAAATGTTGCCAAATTCAAACCCAAGCCCAAGTCAGTAAAGGGCGAGCCCTCTAAAGATGCTTGTCATTATTGTAATGAAAATGGGCATTGGAAGAGAAACTGCAAAAAGTATTTGGAAGATGTGAAGAATGGAGCTATTGCTTCCACTTCAGGTATTCATGTTATAGAAGTAAATGTTACTACTCGTTGTTCTACTTCTTGGGTATTAGATACCGATTGTGGTTCTAAAATTTGTTTTAATATATAATAACTAAAAAGGAGTAGAACTATGCAAGAGGTGAAGTGGACCTATGTGGTTGCAATGGAGAAAGAGTTGCTGCTTTAGCAATGAAAGTCCATAGACGTTAATTAGATTCCTCTAATTAGTTACTAAATTACTTGTTAATTTAGTATTTAATGATCTATGTAACATGCATGCAAATATAAAGACATTATATAAAAGATGAAATTTCCTCACATTGAAATGGAAATTAATTGGGCACAATAAGAACTCCTTCTTATTGTTCTTGAGCTAATGTAAGAAATGATCCTCCAACAATCTTCAAATAAGAAGACCTCCTTCAAGTTGCACCCAAGATGTACCCAAATAATCTAACCTTATTATTAACTAGATAATAATATAGATATAATACTACTAATATTAGTATATATTACTAAACTAGTAATACTTAGTAAATATTAGTATTATGAGAGTTTTGTGAGAAGATGAGATTTTAGAGAGATGTGTGAATAAAGCACAAAAATAAAGTGTTGAAAAATGAACAACTATTGTCCATTTTATAGGCACTTTGGCCGGACCTCACAACTCCCAAATGGCCTTTTATTTATTCACATGCAAGATTGGTTGTGTGTTAGGATGTATAAGCATGATGTGGTGTCACTTCCATTTGGAATATTTGAGCATAAAATAGAACAACAATCATCATGCTTCCACTACTACCCCAACCGGCCACATGTAGCTCATTATGGTCCATTTTGATTTTTGATATTTGTCCCACAAATACTTATTAATCATATGCTTAATTATCTTGTATAATTAAGTGTTAATTTGATCATATAACAATTATATGACACAAATTAATAAACAATATGTACTTAACATTTAAGTGATATTTTACCATTATATCAATATATAATGTGTCCCACAATGCTTAGATAATTTATTTTATAGCTCCTTGTAAATATAATTAACTAACTACCTCTACCTCAAAATATATGTAAAACCTCAACTAATTTAGTAAATTAACGATTAATTACTAAGTTAGTTCTTATTTAATCATATTAAAATAAGATATAAATTTATTAGTCCATTATTGCATAATTGAAAAATAAACTTAATCGAATTTGAGTTCCTAACTCAATTTCTAACAATTAACTGTCGTACATATTAAATATATGTAATGGACTAATGAACTGTATCATATACAAATAATTAGTTACTATTTGGGCTTCATCCTATAGGTGTGACCGAAAGGGATTAGTTGATCACCGCCGTCTTACGACAATAACGTCAAACTCTAGTCAGCCAACTGTTATTGATTTGCGTTAATCAACTGACTAATCATATATATATATATAGACGATATCTATATATATATTATAGAATAATATATAGAGAGATAATCTATATAATATATATATATATAATATTAGAATCTATATATATATATAGATATATATATATTGTCAATAAATATCTCAATTATATTCCTTAATGAGATTTATTATGTGGCGCACTATTGTGGAGGACACCTACTCCAACAATCTCCCACTTGTCTGACACAAGTGTGCGTCACCAATTCTCCTGTCTCTTTATCACATCTCCCACTCAACGCAAGGTGTCTTTCAGGTCACACTTGCGATTGATTATATCTATAGTGGTTTTCTCGATATGGAGAGTAACTGTATGACCGGAAAATCTACCATAGATCCCTTTCCGAGCGTGACCACGCATTTACAGTAACTACTCCTCGAGTGGCCTGAAGATGTTTGTACCCAACGTGGGTGGACAATTCCTGTTGACTCATCTACTCTCTATGATGTAGATCACCATGACCCAGAAGATGTCCATCGGCCTCCTTTCACGGCACGACCTAGAACACCAACCAAAACCAATCGGAAACTGCACCGACTCAGATAGACGGTCGTCAGTCAAAATAATCGACTCATAGGAATAAGATAGAAGAACCCTGCCACGACCAGGCATCAATTAATTGATTTAAGGGTCTCTACAAAGGTCACTGTCCGACAGAGTGTCATACAGTCTGTCTATGTAATCGACCAGTCATCTCCATGACCCCATGGTGCTGAACCAACCATCGATCGACTTACAATCTAGTCACTTCGAGACGTCACCTCATTGAGTGACTAGGGACAAAATACTAAGTTCTTCCTATTCACTTGAATAGGGTCCAACATTGTCTTACAATCTATTCGGATAAACAAAGTATTAAATTTAGTCAAACTAAATAAAAGAGTTTATAATAAAACTCGAACAATGAATGCAATTATCGTATATGAAATAATTAATACAACATTCAATTATTATATATTACATAATCTAAAGGAATTCTGGTACTCGTCTCAATCCCATTGTGACGACATGACCATCATGCTTAGCCTTTGATAAAGGCTTGGTTAAAGGATCAACAATGTTATCATCTGTCCCAACCTTATAAATGTCAATTTCCTTTCTATCCACGTAATCTCTAATTACATGATATTTCCAAAGTACATGTTTAGACTTATTACTAGACTTGGGCTCTTTTGCTTGAAAGATAGCCCCACTGTTATCACAATAAATCGTGATAGGATCTTTGGCAGTAGGGACTACTCCTAGTCCTTCCAAAAATTGCCGAATCCACACAGGTTCCTTTGCAGCTTCAGATGCTGCAAGTTACTCTGCTTCTGTTGTAGAATCCGCTGTAACGCTTTGCTTGAAACTCTTCCAGCAAACAGCTCCTTCATTCATTATACAAACATAGCCGGACTGGGATTTCATATCATCCCTATCTGTCTGGAAACTGGCATCCGTGTAACCCTTTACACGCAACTCAGTCTCACCTTCAAACACTAAGAACGAATCCTTGGTCCTTCTCAAGTACTTAAGGATGTTCTTTACGGCTATCCAGTGACTCTCACATGGATTGGCTTCGTAACGACTTGTCATGCTCAAAGCATATGCAACATCGGGACGAGTACACATCATAACATACATGATTGATCCAACATCGGATGCGTAAGGGATCAATTTCATGCGTTCAATCTCCTCGGGTTTGGTTGGGCACTTTGACTTTCTCAAAGTGATGCCACTACCCATAGGAAGAAAGCCTCTCTTAGAGTCTTTCATGTTGAACCGATCAAGAATTTTATCAATATAAGTTTCTTGACTTAATGCTAGTACCCTTCTAGATCTATCCCTATAGATCCGGATACCTAAGATGCGCTGGGCCTCTCCTAAGTCTTTCATTTGGAAATGAATCTCAAGCCACTCCTTCACAAAAGTGAGCATTGTAATATCATTCTCAATGAGTAGTATATCATCTACATACAAGACTTGAAAAGTTACTTTACTCCCACTAAACTTCATGTATAAACATGGTTCTTTGACACTTCGAGTGAAACCATTTTGTTTAATTACATGATCGAAACGATGATTCCAACTCCTAGATGCTTGTTTAAGACCATAGATGGATCTCTTAAGTTTTCACACCTTCTTAGGGTTTGATGGATCCACAAAACCTTCAGGTTGTGTCATGTACACTTCCTCTTCTAGAATCCCATTCAAGAAGGCGGTTTTGACATCCATTTGCCAAATCTCATAATTATGAAATGCGGCAACCGCTAAGATAATCCTTATGGATCGAAGCATGGCGACTGGGGCGAAGGTTTCGTCATAGTTAAGACCATGAACTTAGGTGAAACCTTTAGCCACAAATCTAGGTTTGTAAACATCATTGTGTTTATCTATGCCACTTTTGATCTTATAGATCCACTTACACTAAAGAGGTCTTACCTCCTTAGGTAAATCAACCAAGTCCCATACTTGATTGTCGTACATAGAATCCATTTCGGATCGCATGGCTCCTAGCCATAGCTTTGAGTCGGGACTACAAATGGCTGCTTTGTAGGTAGTAGGTTCGTTGCTTTCAAAAAGTAACACATTATAGTCATCACCTTCCTCTATAATATAAAGGTATTTATCAGGTTGATGACTAATTCTTCTTGACCTCCTAGGTTCCGAAGGAATAAAGACCGTGCCAGACGAATAGGGAACGTTTTCCTCGTCGTTCTTTTCGGTTTATGGCTCTTGGACTTCATCAAGTTCAAATTTTCTCTCACTATGTCTTTTAGAAATAAAATCATTTTCTAAAAAGACTGCATCACGAGACACAAACACTTTGTCCTCATGTTTATTGTAGAAGTAACAACCACGTGTTTCCCTTGGATATCCTACAAATAGACATTTGTCGGATTTTGGTGTGAGTTTTTCGTCAGACTTATTCTTAACAACCGCCTCGCAACCCCAAATTCTCATGAACGAAAAATAAGGAACTTTCCCTCTCCATATCTCATATGGAGTCTTGTTTGCTGCTTTAGTCGGGCGTCGATTTAGTGAGAATATTGCAGATAAGATAGCAAAACCCCAAAAATTATCAGGATGCTCTGTTAGACTAATCATGGATCGAACCATATCTAATAAAGTTTGATTTCTCCTTTCGACCTCACCATTTAATTGAGGTGTGCCAGGAGGAGTCCATTGTGATACTATACCACAATCTTTTAGGTGTGAATCAAATTCATTGTTCAAGTATTCACCACCACGTTCGGATCGTAGGGCTTTAATCTTTTTATTTAATTGGTTTTCTACTTCATGTTGAAATTCATTGAACTTTTCAAATGCATCACTTTTGTGCCTCATCAAGTAGACATATTCATAACTACTCATGTCGTCGGTAAAAGTAATGAATTAGTGATAACCACCTCTAGCTTGGAGAGTCATTGGGCCGCACACATCCGTATGTATAAGGCCTAATACTTCACTTGCTCGTGTCTCTTTTCCCGTAAAAGGAGCACGAGTCATCTTGCCTAGAAGACAAGATTCGCATAAACCATAAGATTCGTAATCGAATGGTTTGAGTACTTTAGATGAAACAAGTCTCTTTATGCGTCGATCGTTTATGTGCCCTAAACGACAATGCCAAAGGTATGATTGATTAGGTTCACCTGTTTTAAGCCTATTGTTTTCTACATGATAGACCTCTTTTGCAATATCTAGAACATAAATACCTCCAATAGAAATGGCCTCGACATAAACAATTTCATTAAAAGAAAAAGTACAACGATTGTTCTTAATCCAAAATGAAAAACCTTCCATGTCTAACACGGAAATAGAGATAATGTTCTTGGTAAGAGTTGGTACATAATTAATAGAAATTATTTAAATACAACTCTAAACCATTAGGCAAAAGAAGAACTTAGGTGCCCACGAAAACTGCGGCTACCTTAGCTCCATTTCCCATGCGCAAGTCCACGTCACCCTTGGCTAGTGCTCGCGCGTCCTTCAACCCCTGTACATGATTACAAAGGTGAGAACCACAACCTGTATCAAATACCTAAGAAGATGTACTAGCAAAGTTAATATCCATCATATAGAGCGATGAAAGAATTTTACCTGACGTTGTCACACAACCGTCTTTCTTGTCTTTCAAGTATTTGGGGCAATTGCGTTTCCAATGCCCTTTGTCATTACAATAATAGCAATCCGCGTCCGCGTGTTTGTTGACTTTGGGCTTGGGTTTCATAAAGACCTTGCCCTTTTACCTTGCCAATTTTCTTGAAAAGAGTCTTACCCTTTCCTTTATCCTTCTTCACTCCAAGGTTCATGTTCTTCAATCTCATTGAGAGAACATCCTTGGGTTCACTCCCACTAGCCTCCATATCCCTCTCCGCTTAGGTGAGGAGTGCATGGAGTTCATGGAAACTCTTTTCCATGTTGTTCATGTTGTAGTTCACCCTAAAGTGGGTGAACTTTGGAGTGAGTGAATGAAGGATTCTACCCACCACTAGCTCCTTAGGAATCTTGCACCCTAGACCCTCTAAGGTGTTAGCGTGCTCAACCATTTTGAGCACGTGTGGGCCAACATTTTGGCCTTTTTGGAGCTTAGTCTCAAAGAATTCCGTGGCCGCCTCATATTGAAGAATTTTAGGCGCTTGCGAAAACATTGATGTTATCCTCGTGAATATCCATATGCATTGAGAGATATCAATTGGGGTTTGAGTTTGGGTGAGATTGACCAAATCAAGACATTCTTGATGTCATTGGCAACCTTCAAATAAAGGTCATATTCGGCCCGAACCGCCGCGATCGATCTTTACCCGGGTTCGGTGGGAGGGGCTTCGATCAAGTAGCGAAGCACGTTATCGGATATCGCGGCGCTCTTGATCGTTGATTCCCATTCAACAAAGTTACTACCGTCATCTTTCAGGACACATTTGTCCATGACGGACCTCAACCATGAGTCCTTACCCAAGGTTGCAGTGTTCCATGATGTTGACATTGTGCGAATATGGCTACTATAACAAAAAGAAATATATAAACATTCATTGTTATGATAATTTACTTGAAAAACATTTTAACAAGTTTAACATTTATATAATGACCCCTCACTAAATTATATAAATGATTCCAAGACCCATCTTTAAATAAAAATAGTCATCGTATGCTACCTTTATTTAAAAATGGTAAGTCATTTCTTGACTAATTCTACCCCTAGAACTCTTGGTTGACAGATTTCAACTAAATCCATCTCCTAGTCCTTTTATTTTGTTCATTGCCTCGGAGGTTATGTTCTTTTTTGTCCAAGATAACGCTTATCTCGTTGAGTCTAATCCAATTTTGGCTTGTGATCGTATCACCCTACTTACCCGAGGTAAATTGGGACCCACGAGCGTTGTAGCCCTAATGAACACGGGATTCATAGGTGTTACTAATTGGTAAGGCTAATCTCAATTTTTAAATATGTGAGAGATCTTGTCAATTTAGTCATTAATTCCCTATAAGTGAACTAAATCGGTGAATTGTGAATAACGTTGAATTGACAATAGCGGAAAAATAAAATGCATGTGTGACGATTTTGGCATGAGCGGAATTAAAGTAAGCAACCAAGCAACGAAAAATCCTAGTATGGCCACTTAGCTAAACTAGTTAACTACATAATCTTACAATAATATATAAAGGCTTATTGATCCTTCATTGAAGTGACACGTGTCACCTCTCATTTTCTTGCCACATAACCTCTATAATTAATAAAAAAATAATAAGAAACTTATATAATGTTGCACTTTTATTTTCTCTTGCCTTTTTGTATACCTTGACACAATAAAAAAGTTGAAATTAAATATCTCAATTGATACCTATTATTACATCTTCATTACGAACTCTTTGTAATTATCGTCTTATAAATAACTATAAGGAAGTTCAAGCCCCATCATCTCTCTCATTTTGACTGCTTTATTTGTTTACTACATTGTTTTCACTCCATTATTATTACTTTGCAATTAAACACTTTTTTCATATCCCTTTAACCTAACTTATTTTACAATTCCTTATTTACAACACATTTTTTATACTTATCAATACACTCCAAATTCAACTTTTCTTTCTATCCTTGGATAATAACTTGTGTCTCATGCTAACAATTGACAAGTACGTAGTATATTTATAGTTTTTTTTACGCTATTAGTTTTTTAGTTTTTGTCTTGTGCAGTCTTTATCTCATTATCTCATTTTTGTATTTAATGCTTATTTGTTTTGTTTTGGTATAATAATAAATATGTACATTTGGATGATTTGATTTGCATTTTAGAAGGACAACATAGACTTTCATATCCACGTATAAAAAATGGTAAGTGACAACAACTACACTATTTTTTCTTAGAAGTTACTATGTACTATGGTGGGATTGATTCTAATTTCTTTATTTTTTTGATGTAATAATGAATGAGTCTAATTTAGTGTTACTGTCAATAAAAATGGTATAAAAATCTTAAAAATCTATATTTGATATTGACTATGGTCTATGATTGAGCTTCCTAAGGAGTTTTTTTTTTCTTTTTTTTTATGTACGATATCGTATACATACAAGTAAAATACTAAATTTCTGCTTCACGATCATTAATATAAGATTATGGACTTCACATCGACGTTGCTTTAAATGTTTAGCATTAATACAAAGTGAATGATTCAAGCTAATTACGAAGGGTACCTTCGATTGCCACCACAAATGCCACGTACAAAAAAAGTCACGTGATTTTCACGGGCAACATAACTAGTTACTAATTCAAAAACCAACTCCTTGGTCCCTTGCCTCTTCACTTGGAACGCCTTCTAAAAATGGCATCGTCTGGAGGTAGTCACCGGTCTTCATAATAAATAATTACAAATATACAAATTCCTATTATACATTTAATCTATAAAATGAAAATATTAATTATTACAAACCGGCGATACGAGATCGCAATAAAAATTACAACCAAACCGTTAATCCCTTCCATTACGGGTAATAACGATTAAAAATAACAAGGCCATACTAGGTACAAAAATTGCATTAATGATTAAATAAATGACATTAATTCATTCAACCATAAATTAAATAAATTGCTGCAAAATTCATGCCAAAATCGTCCTAAACACATTCATGCTCATTGTAGCTCGATTTTACGGGATTTATTGATTTTTAACCATTAAAAATCAATATCAACATTTAAATCTAATTTAAATTCAAACTAATTATCTAAACTGTTTTAGAACTCAAAATTAGTCCCTACTAATTTTGTTGGTCATTAATTAGTTCGATTTGATTTTATTTGCTAAATATAACGGTTTAATCATAACTTTTATGAAATAAACCAAAAATAAAATTTAAACATCATAAAAATTTGAGACAAAAAATTTTTTACATTCTGGAACATTTCCAGGAACTCCAAAAAAATAAAATATTTGCCCAAAAAGTTTGAATTAATTTTATGAACAAATAACTTTGTATTTAACGATTTTATCAAATAAAAACCATTAAAAATAGTGAAATAGTGAAAAAAATTACGATATTTGACCAAGATGATAAAAAATAGAAAATTAAATGTACCAAAAATTTTCAAAACCAGAAAAGGACGTTTCCTTTTTTTTTTTTTACGAACATTATAACTTCATATTATCGATTTTTATCTTATAAAAATCAATAAACATGCAATACTTAATTAAAAGTCAGGAAATTTTACATACAGTATGTAAGACATGCATGTGAGATCATATTAAAATTTCATGGCCAGAATCAACATGCAACTATTTTTAGTTAACTTTTAACTTAAAATATGCATATTAACTCGGTTTAAAAGGCAAAAAACAAAATAAATAGCAAATTAATCCCTAAAATCACGAAATTTAACCACATACATTTTGATGTCAGTAGGTATACATGCACCAAAATTTTCGTCCAAATCATATTTTAACTCAATTTTTTGATTTATTAGTTATCTTATAACTTTTAAAAGAAATACCCAAAATGAACATGCATGCTACAAGCTAACTCTGATACCACTTGAAAGTTCATAGACCTTAATTAGACTCCTCTAATTAGTTACTAAATTACTTGTTAATTTATTGTTTAATGATCTATGTAACATGTATGCAAATATAAAGACATTATATAAAAGATGAAATTTCCTCACATTGAATTGGAAATTAATTGGGCACAATAAGAACTCCTTCTTATTGTTCTTGAGCTAATGTAGGAAATAATCCTCCAACAATCTTCAAATAAGAAGACCTGCTTCAAGTTGCACCCAAGATGTACCCAAATAATCTAACCTTATTATTAACTAGATAATAAGATAGATATAATACTACTAATATTAGTATATATTACTAAACTAGTAATACTTATTAAATATTAGTATTATGAGAGTTTTGTGAGAAGATAAGATTTTAGAGAGATGTGTGAATAAAGCCCAAAAATAAAGTGTTGAAAAATGAACAACTATTGTCCATTTTATAGGCACTTTGGCCGGACCTCACAAGTCCCAAATGGCCTTTTATTTATTCACATGCAAGATTGGTAGTGTGTTAGGATGTATAAGCATGTTGTGGTGTCACTTCCATTTGGAATATTTGAGCATAAAATAGAGTAACAATCATCATGCTTCCACTACTACCCCAAACGGCCACATGTGGCTCATTATGGTCCATTTTGATTTTTGATATTTGTCCCACAAATACATACTAATCATATGCTTAATTATCTTGTATAATTAAGTGTTAATTTGATCATATAACAATTATATGACACAAATTAATAAAAAATATGTACTTAAAATTTAATTGATATTTTACCATTATATCAATATATAATGGGTCCCACAATGCTTAGTTAATTTATTTTACAACTCCTTGTAAGTATAATTAACTAATTACCTCTACCTCAAAATATATGTAAAACCTCAACTAATTTAGTAAATTAACGATTAATTACTAAGTTAGTTCTTATTTAACCATATTAAAATAAGATATAAATTTATTAGTCAATTATTACATAATTGAAAAATAAACTTAATCGAATTTGAGTTCCTAACTCAATTTCTAACAATTAACTCTCGTACATATTAAATATATGTAATGGACTAATCAACTGTATCATATACAAATAATTAGTTACTATTTGGATTTCATTTTATAGGTGTGACCGAAAGGGATCAGTTGATCACCGCCGTCTTACGACAATAACCTCGAACTCTAGTCCGCCAACTGTTATTGATTTATGTTAATCAACTGACTAATCATATATATATAGTCAATAAATATCTCTATTATATTCCTTAATGAGATTTATTATGTGGCGCACTATTGTGGAGGACACCTATTCCAACAAGCAATACTAACATTTCATTTACCGTTGCCTTCTGGCTTAGTCTTAGAACTGGATAATTGTTATCATGTACATGGCCTTAGTAGGAATAGTATTTCTGTTCCGTGTTTGGACATGAATGGTTTGATATTCGAATAAAAGACAAATGTTGTTCTATTATGCGCAATGATATTTTATATTGTCAAGCTCATATTGTTGATGAGTTATATGTTCTAAATTTAACTAAGCAGGTTTATAACATCAGTGCCAAAAGATTAAAAACTAATGATTCTTATCCTACTTATTTCTGGCACTGTCGTTTGGGTCATATAAATGAGAATCGCGTACAAGAGCTTCATAAAGATGGACTTTTGGATTCATTTGATTTTGAATCATTTGATAGATGTGAATATTGTTTATTTGGCAAAATGACAAATACGCCTATTACTGGTTTCAGTGAAAGGGCGAGTGATTGATTAGGCCTTATACATTCTGGTGTTTATGGCCCAATGAATCATACCTCTAGATGTGTATTCCACTATTTCATAACATTCACTAATGATTTCAGTAGATATGGTTATGTTTACTTGATGAAACACAAGTTTGAGTCCTTTGAAAAGTTCAAAAAGTTTCAGAATGAGGTGCAAAATCAACTTGGTAAGACAATTAAAGCGTTAGAATCAAATCGTGGAGGTGAATACTTGAACCAAGAGTTTGGTGATCATCTTAGAGGTTGTGGAATAGTTTCACAACTAACTCCACCAGGAACACCATAATGGAATGGTGTATCTGAAAAGAGGAATCGAACCTCACTTAAATGGTTCGCTCTATGATGAGTCATGTCAGTCTTCCAATTTTATTATGAGATTATGCACTTGAAACTTCTGCTTGTACACTTAACAGGTGTCCATCAAAGTCGGTGGAAAAGACACCATATGAGATATGGACTGAAAATATTCTTAAGATGTCTTTTCTAAAGATTTGCGGTAACGAGGCTCTTGTAAGGAAATTAATTTCTG
Organism: Heliosperma pusillum; assembly: GCA_022085475.1. Taxonomy (NCBI): domain Eukaryota; kingdom Viridiplantae; phylum Streptophyta; class Magnoliopsida; order Caryophyllales; family Caryophyllaceae; genus Heliosperma; species Heliosperma pusillum. Next base: position 16,066 of record JAIUZE010014296.1, on the reverse strand, counting down.
AAAAGCTTGGCAGCAAATCCGATAAATGCTTCTTCGTAGGGTATCGCAAGGAAACTAAAGGATACTAATTCTACAACCCATCTGAGGGCAAAATGTTTGAAGCTCTGTACGATGTCTTTTTGGAAAAAGAATTTCTTTCCAAAGGATCTAGTGGGAGTAGAATTGATCTCGAAGAAATTCGAGAAACACAGGAAATTCCTCCACCTAATGAGGAGGAATATCGATTAGATCTACAAAGAGTTGTAGTGTCTACTCTTATGGAACCCGCCCTACATAGATCAGAGAGGTCAAATTTTGGTAGAGATCCCGTAAAATATGGGTTCTTAATGACTGAACATCGTGATCTACTTGTAGTAGAGAATGATGAGCCTAAGTCATATAAAGAAGCAATGATGGGTTCCGACTCCGAAAAATGTCTTGAGGCCATGAAATCTGAAATGGAGTCCATGTACCATAACCAAGTATGGACTTTGGTTGATCCACCTGATAGTGTTAAAACCATCGAGTGCAAATGGGTCTTCAAGAAGAAGGTTGACATGGATGGAAATATGGATATATATTAGGCGTGATTGGTAGCCAACGGTTTCAATCAAATTCATGGTATTGATTATAATGAAACCTATTCTCCAGTAGCGATGCTTATATCTATTCGGATTCTTTTAGTGGTTGCTGCATTTCATAATTATGAAATTTGGCAAATGGATGTAAAAACAGCTTTCCTTAATGGAAATCTGCAAGCGGATGTGTACATGACACATCTTGAAGGTTTCACAACACATGCTAGGGAGATATGCAAGCTTCAATGATCCATTTATGGATTAAAGCAAGCATCTCGGAGTTGGAATATACGTTTTAACAAGGCAGTCAAATAGTTTGGTTTCCTTAGAAATGAAGAAGAGCCTTGTGTTTATAAGAAGAATAGTGGGAGTGCAGTTGCATTTCTGGTTCTTTATGTCCATGACATTCTCCTGATGAGAAATGATATTCCAATGCTACAATCTGTGAAAGACTGGCTTGGAAGTTGTTTTTTCCATAAGAGATATGGGTGATGGAGCTTACATCTTGGGTATTAAGATCTATAGAGACAGACCTAACAGACTTATTGGTCTGAGTCAAAGCACTTATATAGATAAGGTGATTCGACGATTCAATATGATTGATTCCAAGAAAGACTTCTTACCTATGTCTCATGGCATCACTGATAAGTGAATATTTGTATGGTTTTAACACCCAATTTAGCTCGCTTTTGTATGTCATTTGTGCTTTGTTAAGCCACTTTATGAGCTAATATCGTCTTCTAGGCGAATTCCTATGTTCTAACATGTTTTGTAGGGAAAGTGACGTTTCTACGCCCTTTTTCTATATTCCCGAGCATTTGCCTAGAACCCGACGATTCGAAGAAGCAAGCTTGACCAAGTGAAAGGCACTTCAAGAAGGTTCACTAATTCGAAAGAGAGAAGAAGCAAAGACAGTTTCGCAGTTGTCGGAAGATCAATCATTTAGGCAGAAGAATTCATCGCCTTACATCAAACCCTTTCAACAAACCCGACTCAAGAGGTCAAGGGGGATGTTGGAAGTCAAGTCAAAGCAAAGGGAGATGAAACGTTAGTCAAAAGGACCTGGATGACCACTTACCCGATCGGGGAAGTGTGTACCCGATCGGGTTTTTGTGCTGCTTCGAGAAAACGGCGTCTTCTTCCTACTTTTGTCCTATGTGTTTAATGCCCGACCTCTTCTCCACGAAACCCTAACACTACAAATAGATCATCTAGCCTCTCATCTCAACACACCTTTCTTACAATCCTCTTCTCTTCTCTTCTTACATTTCCTCTTTAGATTAGGAGGAAGGGGGAATTAGCCTCCCTTCTCTCATTTTCTTCTTCTTTAGTCTTTAGTTCTTAGATTATTTCTGCCCTTTTCATATCAAAACATTAGCTTAGAACAATAATAATTTCATCCTTGTAATCTCCTTTGTGTGGTTCAAGCGTTGTAATTGGTGGATCGTTTATTATGAGCAAGGATTTTCTATTATTGTTATCGTTATCGTCATTGATCGTCATATAGGTATTTCTGTTTTATCCCTTGTTTAATGTTCTTACTGTTTTCCATTTGATTGTTATTCGCTTTACATATTGTCTTAGATTCATTTAGTATCGTTATAATTGTAATTTCATTTCTTAGATTATCAATTAGCGTCGTTATTATCGCCATATAAAGAGTCAAAATCAAATAAACATGTCTATCCTAGTTTTCATTGTTAATATCATTTTAGACATAGATATCATCATGAGTGAGTAGTCATCCTTTCTAGGGTGTAGGGTAGCCATGTTAGATTGATTAAAAGATGTTAATTGGATAAAGGAATTGTGCCTTTACAACATTGTGTCTATGCATGTTTGGATTGTAACGATAGTTAACGATTTTTAGCTAAAATCATTTGACTAGTATGGAATTCTTTTCCAAGGTAGATATACAGGAATTGAATAGACAAAGCATGACGTAGTGGATTAAGACCTAGTAAATCGCACTAAAAGCCTGCTAGACCATCTGATCTATGATTGTAATGAACACGAAATTCTTACGAACGCTCAATGAATTATTTGCATATCCTAAATCCAATTTCATCAATATATCAATCTACATGTGTGAACCTACTTCCCTAGATGCTTTTCATTACTTTCTTTACTATTTTTATTTTGTTTTTATTTTGTTTTTATTTATGCTTTATATTAGTTTAGATATCAAAAATCTCAAAACCCAGATAATCATTAGATAGAACTCAATTGCGAGACAATTCACATTCCATAGGAAACACCATCTCCCTGAGAATCGACCCCTACTTCCCTAATTACATTAATTTGTTATTAGCCTAGTCTGGGTAATTTATCTTTGTATTGGGCTTGCGACAAGCCCGATCAAATTTTGGCGCCGTTGCCGGGGAGCACGGTTTAGTTTTCCTTTTCCTTGTGATTTTTATCGCAATTAGTTTTATCTAGTCTTTAGGAATCAAAATTCCTTTAGACCTCTCTTGATTTTTCATCTTAGCTTTTCAATCTTATGCCTAGATCTTCTAGACTAGGGACCTCTATCTTTTTAGACCCCGAACTAGAAAGAACTCTGCGTAGGAAACAAAAGCTATTCAACGAAATTTCAAAAGCTTCTGATACTTTAAGTTTAGATCGTATTCGTGAGAAATACTCGGATATTCTATCTAATCTCGAAGGAGAAGAAGATCCATTCTCATCTCCATTCACAAAAACCACTCAATCTTCGTTCCATCTTCACTTTCACATTCGGAAACGGTTCGACTTTCAGACCATTCCAAACCCACCGCAGAAACACTTCCAAGGGGTAATGCTACACGCCAAATAACAGCCGAAAACTTTGAAATCAAACCATCCTTCATTAACCTTATAGAAAGAAGCCAATTTAGTGGCAATGCCACAGAAGATCCCAACCTTCACATCCAAAACTTCTGTGACTATTTGAAACACCAAACTAGGGGCTAAGACAAGAATAGAAAACATACAACACAAGACAAGGACAAGATAGATAAACTCTGTATTCAGGGCTACCAAGACAAGCACAGGTAGCTCTAAATGCAGTGAATCCCAAGCTAAACTCACTCACTAAGACAAGCACAAGTGAATGACCCTAACTCAGACCAACAAACTAAGACTAGCACAAGTTTTGTTGAGGGTTTTGAGCTAACCAAGACTGGCACAGGTTAACAAAGAAAGAGTGAAAACTCTGGTTTTATCATTCAACATTCTGAGTTTCTTTCAAGGCAAAAGGCTCTTTATATAGAGAATTACAAAAGATCCTCACCATCCAACATAGGACTACATCTAAGGGCTTAAAAGGACCCTTGAAATAACAACAAATGAGATACAAAAGTCTACTAGTAAGACGAGCAAAAACAGACTGCAACAACTTCAGAAAAAGCAACTGAAAAGTAAGTTTGTCTCCTTTCCTGAAATGGCATTGTTTGAGCAGTTTTCTTTGGGGTTGTTTTGGCTGTCTGGTGCTTCAAATGGAACCTTGAGAGGGACTTCTAAGCTCCTTCCAACGTCCTTATTAATACTACTAAGGGTCACACAAAAGTAAGATGCCTTTGTTCATCCATTGGTCTTGAAACCAGCCTGGCTCTCAAAGTGACTGGTTAACTTGTGGGCTGTTTTACTTGAACTTCCAAGGATAATTTGGAAAACTTATCCTGGACTTTTTTGTAGCTAAGGACCTCAACTAGATGGGAAAAGAAGTTGGAGCCCTTTCTTGGACAATTGCTGTAGGATATGTGGCCTGGAACTGGTACTGGTGTCTGTGGAATCCTTCTGGCTGTTGCTGATTTGGGACCTTGTTACTCTGGTTGGCATGGCTTGTGTAGATGTTGTTGTTGCTTGATCATGAGCCTTTGATGGTGTCATAACTTGATTGTGTGTTGCTTGGACATGGTTACCTTTTGTTGCTTTTGAAAACTTAGTTGTTTGGACTTGATCTGCCTTGGACTGAACATGGGTGTCTTTGTTGGTTGTTGTCTGAACTGGATTGCCAAATGAGGTTGCTCCCCTAGCTCCTGCTTCATCCTCCCCAGGTTGGAAAGATTTGAGCATCAAATCTCCAGGGTTCTCTTCTTCACTGTCATAGTAGGGGCTAAGGTCTCCTATGTTAAATGTGCCATGAACTCCATATTCTCCTGGCAAATCCACCTTGTAAGCATTGGCTCCCACCTTCTCTATGACTTCAAAAGGGCCTTCTGCTCTAGGCATAAGTTTGTTCTTTCTTTTGCTTGGGAACCTTTCCTTTCTGAGGTGTAACCACATCAGGTCACCTGCCTGAAACTCCTTCTTTCCTCTTGGCACCTTGGCTTTGATTTTGTACTGCTCATTAGTCTTCTCTATGTTTCTCTTAACCTGTTCATGCAACTTGAGCATTTGTTCCACCCTCTTCTTGGCATCATAGTTCAGTATCTCTTTAGGCACATTGGATAGCTCCATAGGCATGAGTGGGTTGCTGCCATAGACCACCTCAAAGGGACTGTGGCCAGTACTTGATGAAGGGGCCCTGTTGAAGGCAAATTCTGCTTGGGCTAGTTTGAGATCCCAATCTCCTAGTGACTTCTTCACAATGCACCTCAGTATTCTCCCTAGGGTTTTGTTGGTGATTTCTGTTTGACCATCAGTTTGAGGATGGTGGGATGTACTAAAAAGCAGCCTGGTGTCTAGGAGCTTCCACAGGGTCTTCCAGAAGTAACTCATAAACTTTGTATCCCTGTCTGAAACAATTGATCTAGGCACTCCATGTAGTTTGACTACTTCTTTGAAGTAAAGCTCAGCAACCCCTGAGGCATCCTCAGTCTTCCTACATGGCACAAAGTGAGCCATTTTGCTAAATCTGTCAACCACAACCATGATGGAATCCTTTCCCCTAGGAGTCTTGGGCAGAGCCACAATGAAATCCATGCTGATGTCTTCCCAAGGTTTGTCAGGTACAGGCAGTGGAGTGTAAGGTCCTGCTTGGAAAGAACTCTTTGCCTTTTGGCAAGTAGAACACCTCCTAAGAATAGCTTGAACATCCCCTTCCATCCTAGGCCAGTAAAACTGATCTTGCAGGATATCCATGGTCTTCTGCACCCCAAAATGTCCTGCTAGCCCATTAGAGTGGACTTCCCTCACCAATAGGTCCCTGTATGAGCCTCTAGGGACACACAATTTGTTCCCCTTAAACATGTAACCTTCCTGCAGCTGATACTTGGTCTCTTTTACTCTAGGATTGTTCTGCAGGGCTAACCAATCGTCCATGAAATCAGGATCATCCTGGTACAGCTCCTTCATAAATTCAAAGCCTAGCACCCTTTGTTGGATTGTCACCAGCATAGAATGTCTCCTAGACAAGGCATTTGCTACCACATTTGACTTACCTTCCTTGTATTTGCTTGAGAAGTTAAAGGACTGAAGGTATTCAACCCATTTTGCATGCCTTGCACTGAGCTTGTGTTGGCCATTTATGTATTTCAGGGCCTCATGATCAGAGTGAAGTACAAAAGGCTTGGGTTTGAGATAATGGCTCCAGTACATGAGGGCTCTCACCAAGGCATAAAACTCCTTGTCATATGTGGAGTAATTGAGCTTAGCCCCATTGAGCTTCTCACTGAAGAAGGCCACAGGATTCCTTCCTTGGATGAGTACTGCTCCAATCCCTACCCCACTTGCATCACACTCTACTTCAAATAGCTGATCAAAATCAGGTAGAGCTAGTATAGGTGCCTCACAAAGCTTCTTTTTGATGAGCTCAAAGGCTGCTTGTGCCTGTTCAGTCCACTTGAACTCACCCTTCTTCATCCCTTCTGTTACAGGCACCATGATAGTGCTGAATCCTTGTATGAACCTCCTATAGAAGGAGGCTAGGCCATGAAAACCCCTAACCTCAGTGATGTTCTTGGGAATAGGCCAAGACTTGATGGCTGCAATCTTCTCCTGATCCACAGATATGCCCTTGGCAGAGATGACATACCCCAAGAATTTAACCTCCTCAGCCATGAAAGTACACTTCTCCATTTTCCCAAAGAGCTTATGCTCTCTCAGTTTCAGAAACAACAACTTTAGATGGTTCAGATGTTCAGATTTGCCCTTACTATAGACCAGGATATCATCAAAGTACACCACAATGAACTGACCTATGAAAGGCCTTAAGACTTCAGTCATAAGTCTCATGAATGTACTAGGGGCATTGGAGAGACCAAATGGCATCACCAGCCATTCATAGAGCCCATGCTTGGTTTTAAATGCTGTTTTCCACTCATCCCCCTCCGTGATTCTCACCTGGTGGTAACCTTGCCTAAGATCTATCTTGGAGAATAGACTGGCTCCACTTAACTCATCCAACATGTCATCCAGCCTTGGGATGGGGAACCTGTACTTGACAGTGATATTGTTAATGGCCCTGCTGTCAATACACATTCTCCATGAACCATCCTTCTTTGGGACTAGGAGGGCAGGCACTGCACAAGGACTCAAAGATTCCCTGACAAATCCCTTTGACATCAGCTCCTTTACCTGCCTCTGCAACTCTTGGGTGGACTTGGGGTCACTCCTGTATGCTGGCCTGTTAGGTAGCATGGCACCTGGAATGAGGTCTATCTGGTGCTCTATGCCCCTTAGGGGAGGAAGTCCTGATGGTAGTTCTTCTGGAAATACATCCTCATGCTCACTGATCAGCTCCTTTACCTCTGGGGGAACCTCAACTGGTTCCTCAACCTGTTTGGATAAGAGGAAATACACAGGTTGTTCTTGTTCCACCTCTCTGAGCATGGCTGCCTCTGTGAGGAAAAGAACCTCCTTGGATCCACTGGTACTAGGACTACCATAGTCCCTAGTGTTTGGGGGTAAAGGTGTCAGGACTATCCTTTGATTCCCATGTCTAAAAGTGTACACATTGCTCTTCCCTTTATGCAAGGCATCTTTATCAAACTCCCATGGTCTGCCCAGCAGTAAATGGCATGCATCCATAGGCACTACATCACAAGTCACCTCATCCTTGTAGGTGCCTCCAATAGAGAAGGACACTAAACATTGTTGATCAACCCTTACTTCAGCACCCTTGTTCAGCCATCTGAGTTTGTAAGGGTTGGGGTGGGGTTTGGTCTCCAAGTCAAGCTTGTTAACCAAGGTAACTGAGGCCACATTGGTGCAACTTCCCCCATCTATGATCACATTACAAACCCTCCCTTGAATAGTACACCTGCTCCTAAAGATTAGAGATCTCTGGTCTTCTTCTAGGGTTGATGCTGAGAGTGCATAACCCTCCAAAGAACAAGGTTGTGACCAGTGTCTGGTGGGGCTACTACCAAAGGGGCATCACCTTCCTCTTCCTGTTCTCCTGTTCCCTCCTCCTGCTCATACTCAATGAGCCCTTCCTTCTCCCATTCCATGACTTCCACTGCTGTCAAGGCTCTTCTTGAGGGACAGTCTCTCTTAAAGTGGCCATAACCTTGACATTGATAACATTTTCTCTTCTCTTCTGAAGGGTGAGGGTAGGTTGCTGACTTACAGGTGCCTTACCCTTGTCCAAGGGGTTCCTATTAAAAGTTATGGGAGTCCTAGGACCCTCCCCAATTCTGACCCCAGCATAAGGTTTAGTTATAGCAGGTTTGGTGAAAGACTTGGTTGTTTCCTTCCCCATTTTCTCAACCCTAAGGGATAGGTTAACCACGTCCTCAAAGGACCATAGGGGCTGCATCCTAACCTTGTTAGCAATGCCTGGGCTTAGGCCTTCTAGGAATCTAGCAATCCTTTGTTCAGGTTTCTCAGTGATGTCACATTGAAGGGTAAGCTGCTCAAACTCTCTCAGATAAGACTCAACAGATTTTTCATTTTGTTTTAGTTTAGACAGCTTGATGAACAAATCCTGAGTATAATCCTTAGAAACATACTTGTTCAACATTTTTTTCTTCAACTTAGACCAGGATTTGATGGGTTCCTTACCCTCCCTAGCTCTTAGACTCTTCATGGTTTCATACCACAGGGAAGCATACCCTTTCAATTTCAGAATAGCTACTTTAAAGGCTTTAACATCATTGTATCCTTTGTATTCAAAGACTCTCTCTATATCCCTAAGCCATTCTAACAAATCATCAGGATTTAAGCTACCAGAAAACTCAGGAATGTCTACCTTGAGGTGTTTATCAGTGAGGCCATGCCCTGAAGCTCTGCTCCTTGTGGATTCATCTGAGTCTGAAGGTTCCTCCTCTTCAGGTGGTCTGACCCTGCCTCCTGGTGGACCTAGGCCTCTTCCACGACCTCTGCCTCTTCCTCCAGCAAATATTTGGTTGCTATCACCTGATCCAAGGCTCTGGTTAGGGTGGTTACAACCCCAGCCAGGTCCTCCATCCTTGCTTCTACTCCTGCCAATCTCTCTTCACTCATTGGGCTATTTTTGTAGTTTTGAATGTAGTTTGGTTAAATGAACTCACAGTAGAAATAAACCTTAGCTCTGATGACCAATTTGAAACACCAAACTAGGGGCTAAGACAAGAATAGAAAACATACAACACAAGACAAGGACAAGATAGATAAACCCTGTATTCAGGGCTACCAAGACAAGCACAGGTAGCTCTAAATGCAGTGAATCCCAAGCTAAACTCACTCACTAAGACAAGCACAAGTGAATGACCCTAACTCAGACCAACAAACTAAGACTAGCACAAGTTTTGTTGAGGGTTTTGAGCTAACCAAGACTGGCACAGGTTAACAAAGAAAGAGTGAAAACTCTGGTTTTATCATTCAACATTCTGAGTTTCTTTCAAGGCAAAAGGCTCTTTATATAGAGAATTACAAAAGATCCTCACCATCCAACATAGGACTACATCTAAGGGCTTAAAAGGACCCTTGAAATAACAACAAATGAGATACAAAAGTCTACTAGTAAGACGAGCAAAAACAGACTGCAACAACTTCAGAAAAAGCAACTGAAAAGTAAGTTTGTCTCCTTTCCTGAAATGGCATTGTTTGAGCAGTTTTCTTTGGGGTTGTTTTGGCTGTCTGGTGCTTCAAATGGAACCTTGAGAGGGACTTCTAAGCTCCTTCCAACGTCCTTATTAATACTACTAAGGGTCACACAAAAGTAAGATGCCTTTGTTCATCCATTGGTCTTGAAACCAGCCTGGCTCTCAAAGTGACTGATTAACTTGTGGGCTGTTTTACTTGAACTTCCAAGGATAATTTGGAAAACTTATCCTGGACTTTTTTGTAGCTAAGGACCTCAACTAGATGGGAAAAGAAGTTGGAGCCCTTGCTTGGACAATTGCTGTAGGATATGTGGCCTGGAACTGGTACTGGTGTCTGTGGAATCCTTCTGGCTGTTGTTGATTTGGGACCTTGTTACTCTGGTTGGCATGGCTTGTGTAGATGTTGTTGTTGCTTGATCATGAGCCTTTGATGGTGTCATAACTTGATTGTGTGTTGCTTGGACATGGTTACCTTTTGTTGCTTTTGAAAACTTAGTTGTTTGGACTTGATCTGCCTTGGACTGAACATGGGTGTCTTTGTTGGTTGTTGTCTGAACTGGATTGTCAAATGAGGTTGCTCCCCTAGCTCCTGCTTCACTATTGCTCCACTATTAGACAAAATGGAGTCACCCAAGAGCAAATTAGAGAGATGCTCTTCTCATTTTCTTTGAAGGGTAAGGCAAAGTTGTGGATTCATAGCCTTGATAAGGTTACTTTAGGTATCACCAATTGGGAGAGCTTAGCTCTTGCCTTCTACCAAAAGTACTTCCCCCCAGAGAAGACCGCTTTGTTTAGAAGTCAAATCACTTGTTTCCAACAAGGAGATGATGAGAGCCTATATGAAGCTTGGGAGAGGTACAAGGACTTACAAAGTGAATGTCCTCATCATGGGTTAGATTCATGGCTCCTTGCCATCACATTCTATAATGGGTGTTATATAGAGTCCCGTCGAATCCTGGATTCTGCTAACAATGGAAGATTTGATCAAATCAATGTTGAAAATGCTCACAATACCATTGAATCCATGGCAATTCACGATTCTCAATATAGAAATTCCCGCTCCATACCATCGAAATCTAGGCAAGATGACCTCGCTTTAACACTTTTACAAACTCAAGTAGCCCTTCTCACACAAAAACTAGAACAACTTCAATCCTTTACATTTCAACAGAGTGACAATGGTGTAAGTAAACTTGAAGCCATCATGCTGCAATTAGCTCAAAGGCAAGACACAATGATAGCTCAATTCCAAGAGAGCGATCAAGCTAAGGATGCCGCCATCAAATTGTTGGAAACTAAAATTTCCCAATATGCCTCTTCTAATACCCACCAAGAGCAAAGGCAGCTGCCTTCACAATGTTACCAACCTCATTAAACTGTAAATGCCATTTCCTCGAGAAGTGGTAAGCATAATGATGAGCCCGTGGTTGTTGATGTTGAGAATGAGGTGCCCATATCAAAAGGGAAAGAGCCCGAGATTCCTATTGAGATCATGGTCCCATTTCCCGAAAGATTAGCAAAGCACAAGGAGGAGGCAAAGTATGGTAAATTCCTTGACGTCGTTAAAGACTTAAAGGTAACAGTCCCTTTTATTGAATTGCTTTCCGAAGTTCCTTCTTACTCCAAGTTTATGGAGGAAGTCCTCAACAAGAAGAGATCCTTCAATAAGATAAAGACCGTAGCTTTCACTGAAGAGTGTAGTGCACTCTTGCAAAATAAGTCTCTACCAAAACTTAAGGACCCTGGTAGTTATTCCATCCCTTGCACTATAGGCACATATACCATTGGTAAGGCCCTTTGCGACCTGGGTGCTAGTGTAAGTGTCATGCCATTTTCTATGTTTGAAAAACTTAACATGGGTGCTTTGAAATGCACTAATATTACTTTGCAAATGGCGGACCGTTCTCTAAAACAACCTATGGGTGTTTTAGAAGATGTGCCCGTCAAAGTTGGTAAGTTTTTCATTCCCGTTGACTTTCTAGTACTTGACATGACCGAAGACTCTCAAATCCCAATCATTTTGGGAAGAGCCTTTTTGCACACCACTAGTGCGGTTTTTGATGTCAAGAATGGGAAGCTAACATTAGAGATAGGAGATGACAAGGTGACCTTTAATAAAACTTCAACCGTTAAGGGTCCCGTGTTAGAAGAACCTTGTTATGTGCTTAATGTTGATGACTCTTCTGTTGTTTCTTCTATGCCTCGATCCTTACTGACGGATCCGTTGGAGGCACAGGTTAGTGTTGATACTCTTGCAGGTGAGCATACTAAAAGCACTACTGCTAAAAGTGCTAGAAGAGGCTATTCTCGAAAAAGCTTGGCATGGATGGAGAATGTAAAGAACGCTATGATGACAAGCTTGGATGATAGTGAGCTTAAAGATAAAGGATGATTTCAAAGAAAGAAATGGAGTCTAGCAAGACTTTTAAATTGCGCTTCTCGGGAGGCAACCCGTGTTCCTTTTCTTTTTGCATTTTTTATTTTTGCATTCCCTTTTTCGTTATTAGGATTTATTTTGCATATGAAAGGGTTTTTGAAGAAAATCTATAAAGACCTTCCTTGTCAAGTCCAAAAGACTGGCTTGGGGGAGTCCGCGCTGATTAGTAAGCTTCATTCTTCTTTCATTTTTCCTTTTCCCCATTAGGCATCTCATTGCATATTTTGTCTTTGTGCTCACATTGAGGACAATGTGATGTTTAGCTTGGGGGAGGGATTGCATTTTCCCATTTTGCATTTTAGTTGATCATTTTTCAGATTTTGAATAAAAGAAAGAGAAGATTTTTGAGAAAATTTAAAAATTTCTGAACACAATTGAATGCTTTTCATGCTTTGCTTGCTTGTTTACTATGCTATCAAGTTACATTTCCCAAACTTAGAGCTTTCAAAAGATAATGATTCAATATTCATTGAATTGTGCATACATGGGGAAGTCTTGTACACAGTAGGCATGGAATGAATCTATAGATGAGTACGCTTGATCTTGACATTTGGCAAGTTACATATATTGTAAGGTAGAACCTCCTTAGGCTGGTACATCTATACCCAGTCTCATCTAGGGTGTGTAGTTCTCCTTGTGATGTGTGTTATGTCAAAACGCATAGTATGGTTCTCATTTCATTCCTATAAGCATTGCATTCATGATTTCACTTTATGATATTTGTATGGTTTTAACCCCCCAATTTAGCTCGGTTTTGTATGTCATTTGTGCTTTGTTAAGCCACTTTATGAGCTAATATAGTCTTCTAGGCGAATTCCTATGTTCTAACATGTTTTGTAGGGAAAGTGACGTTTCTACGCCCTTTTTCTATATTCCCGAGCATTTGCCTAGAACCCGACGATTTGAAGAAGCAAGCTTGACCAAGTGAAAGGCATTTCAAGAAGGTTCACTAATTCGAAAGAGAGAAGAAGCAAAGACAGTTTCGTAGTTGTCGGAAGATCAATCAATTAGGCGGAAGCAATCATCGCTTTACATCAAACCCTATCAACAAACCCGACTCAAGAGGTCAAGGGGGATGTTGGAAGTCAAGTCAAAGCAAAGGGAGATGAAACGTTAGTCAAAAGGACCTGGATGACCACTTACCCGATCGGGGAAGTGTGTACCCGATCGGGTTTTTGTGGTGCTTCGAGAAAACGGCGTCTTCTTCTTACTTTTGTCCTATTTGTTTAATGCCCGACCTCTTCTCCACGAAACCCTAATACTATAAATAGATCATCTAGCCTCTCATCTCAACACACCTTTCTTACAATCCTCTTCTCTTCTCTTCTTACATTTCCTCTTTAGATTAGGAGAAAGGGGGAATTAGCCTCCCTTCTCTCATTTTCTTCTTCTTGAGTCTTTAGTTCTTAGATTATTTCTGCCCTTTTCATATCAAAACATTAGCTTAGAACAATAATAATTTCATCCTTGTAATCTCCTTTGTGTGGTTCAAGCGTTGTAATTGGTGGATCGTTTATTATGAGCAAGGATTTTCTATTATTGTTATCGTTATCGTCATTGATCGTCATATAGGTATTTCTGTTTTATCCCTTGTTTAATGTTCTTACTGTTTTCCATTTGATTGTTATTCGCTTTACATATTGTCTTAGATTCATTTAGTATCGTTATAATTGTAATTTCATTTCTTAGATTATCAATTAGCGTCGTTATTATCGCCATATAAAGAGTCAAAATCAAATAAACATGTCAATCCTAGTTTTCATTGTTAATATCATTTTAGACATAGATATCATCATGAGTGAGTAGTCATCCTTTCTAGGGTGTAGGGTAGCCATGTTAGATTGATTAAAAGATGTTAATTGGATAAAGGAATTGTGCCTTTAAAACATTGTGTCTATGCATGTTGGGATTGTAACGATAGTTAACGATTTTTAGCTAAAATCATTTGACTAGTATGGAATTCTTTTCCAAGGTAGATATACAGGAATTGAATAGACAAAGCGTGACGTAGTAGATTAAGACCTAGTAAATCGCACTAAAAGCCTGCTAGACCATCTGATCTATGATTGTAATGAACACGCCATTCTTACGAACGCTCAATGAATTATTTGCATATCCTAAATCCAATTTCATCAATATATCAATCTACATGTGTAACAACCCGTAATTTGAAAGACCGAAATTATATTTGAAAAATAATAAATTTAATTTATTTTAATTTATTAAGATTTATTTGAATTTATGATAATTTAATATAATTATTTTGAATTTATTCGGAATTAAAGAGAAGGTTTTACAGTTTAACCCCGAACGTCATTTAACTATTCCTGAGTCAACTTAAGTTCCGAAACAAACCCGAAACCCGACTTTTGCATGAGTCACACGCCCAAGTCAACTCTTTCCACTCATATTAGATCTTTTGATTATTTTGATTAAACTAATAATAATATCTAAGATATTTGTAACTTTATCAATCGGTCAGTTTAAATTACGCAAATCGCTTAAACTGGCCCGATATCTGTCAACACCACACGGCTCCCCTCTTCTTCCTCTTAGGATTTGATATTTTCTTTCTTTTGATTAAGATAACATAATATCTAAATAATATCTAGATATTTGATTAAACAAATATAATATCTAACAATATCTAAATATTTACCATAATATATTTATAAAACCCGAGTCAATCCCGTAACAACAATTTCAAAACCCGACTCATTAATTCCCTATATTACACGGCACACCCTCCCCCCATTACTCACTAATTATCTTTTCATTTTACATTAAATCAACTTAATATCTATTTAATACCTTCTTTAATATAATCATAATCGTTCTTCGTGTTCTTGATCGTTCTTGAGCGTTCTTGAGCAAAATCGTCACAAAACCTTCGTTACTTGGCCAACTCCGTCCTAACTTATATTTCTAGCGTCTCCTCTCCGCTCTTCATCTCCATGTACGTTTTATTTTCAATTCCGACAAAATCATTTTCAACACTTTAATTGTTGAAATCAAGTTTTAATTCTAATAATGTTATTTTTGTCAATTCTTATAGGAGAAGATTATGAAGACGAGTTTGGTGACTCGTATATTTTAGAAGAAGATTAGTAGACGGGTTTTTAGTTCTTATTTTGGTGCTACTTGATTTTGTGCTAGCTAAGGTAACGATTCCGAGTTACTCGACGAATTAATGTCACATACTTTTACTTATGTTTTTGGTTATTTACGGTTTTAAGTAGTAACATGCTAGGTTGTTATTATTATTAAGTCTTATGAATTTTTAACATATCTAGTGTTTTTGACATGTTGGATGATTGTTCATAATCATAATTTTTGTATGGATAATGGTTGAATTGGTTGTTAAAATGGATGGTTGTTAATTAAAACATGTTAGAAATAAAATTGGGTTGTTGTTGGTGGTGGCCGTGTAAGGTGGCTGAGAAACCGACCCAAACCAGGCCGGTTCAGGCCGGTTAAGGCCGGTTCAGGCCGGTCTAGCCCGGTCTTGGTTGGTCCGTGTATTGGCCTTTGGGCTTGAGTCGATACTTGATTGTTTTGTTGTTGTTTTGTCGGGTTTTAAATATGTTAAGCATGCGGGAAATATTAAGAAACGGTTTTTAGAAAAGTCGACCAAAACAGCCCAAACCAGGCCCGTGGGCCCAGTCCAGGCCCGGTCCAATCCGGTCCAGCCATGACTCGTGAGTCCTCCCTTTGGACTTGTGACGGTTTTCGAGTTTATTGTTATTATTATATTATGTTTTGTAATATTTAGCAAGTGGGAAATTTTAATAAGTAAATTATTTAATTAAACGGTTTTCATAATATTATTATTTCTCACATGTTAGAAAATTATAGCATGAGATTATAGTTTAATTTGATATCCTTTAAGTCAAGCGGGTTTGGTAGGAATTAATAATTCACATGTTAGAAATTTGAATGAAATAACATGAAATGAATATGATATTCTTATGTTCAAGCCTAAATGGCTAAGACTCTGTTTCTAGCCGGTTTGACCAAACGGGTTTGGTCAAACTAAGATCTAGTCAGCCCCGTTTTGACTGATGACCCGTCGCGGACTCGGGTCGGGGATTTGTCTTCAAGTAAGGTTGTATTTAATTAATGAA
>JAIUZE010014295.1:0-32711 GCA_022085475.1 Heliosperma pusillum | reverse complement strand
CATCACCCACAGCTATATCTGGGCCACATAAAGTGCATATGTCGTCCCAATATTCTATCGACTTGTTTCGGTAAGGAGCTGCATTTGGATTCTCCTATCAAAAGCAAAACCATTGGACATTTATCAAACAATAAGAATAATAAAGACGGTTCAGCCTAGAGTTATAAGTGACAGACTGACAGATGCCATGGTTTCTAAATCTTAAAATTAAGCCAACCAGGAACAACATGACAAATGTAGTCTTGATAGATATTCTATATGGCTGTTTTCTGTTAGAATTCAATTTTTACGGCCATATTTCAAATCCAAATTAGTATGCTCATTAGGTAAAAGATGTGATTCGTCAAGTACTTGAAATGCTTGATAGATATTATATTATCGATCCAGATAGATTCATGTTACTCAAATTAAGAGACTCGACAACTGAATAACCATAACCATAAGTGTTGCAGGCAATGACAATGCAGGATACCCATTACCCAAATGATTGAACTTGTCAACAAGTTCATTGTTCACATCAATAAGGCAATGAACCTACAAATTAAGGGTTTTTACTTCATGAAACAAAAGGGTACTTACAACAAGAAATTCTATCATCATCCAACATGGTAATTTTTTTCTAAAACTTATTTTACCATCCATCACCAGAACACACATAAACACCAATTTTTTGTGTCAAATTTTTTATATAATCAGGTGTCACACCTTAATAAAAGAAGTCCATTGCTCCAAGTCTTCAAATCCTATGACAATCATTTTTCGATCCTCATCCCATTTGAACTTTGAGAAAGTTCTAATATCACTTATTGCCCCATAATGCTTTTTCCAAGACTTCATTCGATTTTTCACATTATCCGCGGTGAGAAGGGCGCCTAGGGTGGCTCTAAGTTCATCGACTACGACTTGGTATGCTTGTGGCTTCCATTCATCATCTGCCTTGTTACCTTCTTTTAACTGATCACGCAATACTCCAATCATTGTCTCATCCATTTGCTTTGTCCAAGTTACATAACTTCTCTTCTTAGATTGTGTTGATGACATAGGTGCTTTCCCTTTGTTACTCATAGCTATCTAATGCAGGCAATGACAATGCTAATGGTAGGAGGAGAACACATAAGAAGAAGAAAAAAAAACAGAAGAAGAAAAACAGAAGAATGGCAATGACAATGCAAGCAATAACAATGTTAATGCAGGCAACTTAGCTATGGAATATCAACTTAGCTATGTAATGCATTATTACAGACCCAGTTCACCAAAATCAGTTAAATAAGAAGAAGAAGAAGAAAACAGAAGAATGGCAGAAGAATGCAGTTCACCAAAAATCTTTACCTTTATGACCTCCGGGCTTGATATTCCGCAAACATACTCAAAGCTAAGTTATCTCTAAACGTATTCCATTCAGCTGTCGAGCGCGCAGTTGAAATAATTCCTATGTCGTCCTCACCCTCAATATCAACTCCGACCATATTCTGTATTTCTACATCCACCTCCGCCAACAAGTAATCCTCATTCATATTTTCACCTCTCAAAAAATTATGAAGAATGAAACAAGCATTTATAATTCTAACTTGTGTTTTATTATCATAGAAACTACTTTTCCTAAGTATAGCCCATCGCTTCTTCAATAAACCAAATGCTCTTTCTATAGTGTTTCGGGCCGTAGAATAACGCAAATTAAAAAGTTCTTTGTAGTTCTTTGGGATATTTCCAGTCCATAAATTTAAATGATACCGAGTACGTTTGTAAGGAGCTAAGAAACCCGGTCCATTAGTATACCCTAAGTCTACAAGATAATACTTGTTTGAAACAAGTTTTAGGCCATTAGGCCTTCGAAGGGCATCATTAAGGACCCGGGGATCTGATGCCGAACCTTCCCAACCCGGCAAAACATAGCTAAAGTGTAGCTTATTATCACACGTAGCTAGAACATTGGTAGTAATATCACCCTTCCTATCTCTATATCTAGGTCGATCTATATCTAGGTCGATCTTGCGCTGACACGGTCATTTGGATATGTGTCCCATCAAGCGCTCCAATAACCCCTTCAAACCATTTCCATTTATTATCTCCGGCAAAACCTACCGTAGAATCTATTTGTTTGATGTAATATTGACCTATTTTCATCACAGCTCTAAGCACCATGTGGAAATGACGACTCACAGTTTCTCCCGATCGAGTATACACAGCCCCAATAGTCCTATTTTTCAAGTCATGCCCAAGTATATGAAGAAAATAGGCTACAATTTCCTTAATTGCGACATTTCTAGTTGTCTTTAAACCCCCTTTGATTTGCAAAATGCGACACAACTTGTCAAAACAATTTCTATCCATTCGTAATTGTTCCCGACATATACGGTCGTTCATTAACGAATCAAACCAGTATTTTCTTTTTTGAACACGTTCATACTCACACCAAGCTATTTCTTTTTCTCGATAATTAATGTGATGCCATGAGCATAATATTACACTGATAAAACCAAAAATAATCGCAAATAACTCAACTTCATCATCAAAATCCTCTCTAGGACGCTTCCTTGACAAAATAATGTTATCAGCCATTTCTTTGTTGTATTAAAGCTCAAACCCTAACAAGATAATCATCAACCATTTGATTAAATGCAAAATAACAAATTATTTTATAAATTTCTAGAGTATCAATTATGAACCAAACTGCAAGTATGGAAATTACTAAATCTTAACTAGATTATTCATTGACAAGATAAAATCATGTGATATGAGTTACACAAACACTATTAAAGAGAGAGCTGAAAACAATATAACAAAAATATCAATCATTCCCATCGAAATCATAATGAACCCTAATTCACGAAAAAAAAGAGGCAAACTAGATGTAAAATTATTGCCAGAAACATACCGTGGTGAAGAATAAAGAGAAATTTTGAGAAATTTCGAGCTATGAATTGTCGATCGATTGATTGTTGATTGAAAATTGGGAAACTAGGGTTTTAAGGGATGTCAGTGAAAGGTTTAAGAGAGTTGGGGAAACAAAATGACTACCCTATAGAAGGGATTTAAGTGGGTCATTTTTTACACTTAGTTGGAATTGAGCTGGATTTCTTCAATTCCATTTCCAAATTTCGGAGGTTGCCAAACACTAGAATTGGCCCAATTCTATATTTCATTTCCAAATCTGAGTTGCCAAACAGGCCATTAGTAAAATTATTATGTTGATTATTTGACTTAGTAACAATGTCATGGTTCGCCGTGATGGTAGCGCACTTCATTATACCATATCGTCGTGTTTACGCACGAATAATCGAGGGCCTTACAAATATAGCCACCTGGCTACCGCAAAACCAACCCGAGGCAATTGATCTAACCATAAAAAATTGACTAAATACTCAAAATTAACCATACCCAACCTCGGATTAGCCACCCAAACTTGTCCCCGCCGCCATCAAACACAAACGGGGTGCACCACCAACAAACTCAAGCACGCGTGCACCACGTCTCCCTGAAAGTCAGCCACCACACCTCGATCTATGATGTCTGACCTCCACCCGCCCCGCCCCCTCCTCACCACTCACCCATCCATTTTCAATGTTTCTTATTTTCATAAACCTCAATTTCGTTATTGACCCTAAATTAATTGAATCTTAATTTAATATAATTGATGCAACTTAACTAAGTTGGAATCATTATTTGATAAAACCCTTATTTCATTGACTAATTTGATTAATTTTGAGAGAAGGGCTAGAGAGAAATTTTTCTTTTTTATTTTGAAAAAAGAGTTTAGTTTGTAAAAGTAATATTGCCAAAACTTCGTCCATAAACGAGCAGCCACGTAATTTTTCAATCTAATTAATTAATTCTCTTTATGACTAACCCAAAAATGAGTCAATCCAAAACTACATACCCAAAACTAGAACAGATCCGAAGTATAGCCCCCAACTGACCCCAACTCAACTTGAAGTACTCGCTTCCCAGGTTTACTGCCACCTCCGCCTTCATCAAGACACCTAATCCAACTACATCTATCCCACCATCAATGGGCAAACTCCTTCAGACCACCCTCAAAAGTCAGAACCAGAGTGGTGATGGTAGACATGAGAACAACAATTTAAAATTGTTACCAGTGGCTCAGAAATTGTTCGATAGAGAATAAAGGTGGTCAGTGAATTTATGAGAGGCGTTCAAACAGAAAAGCTGTCCAAGAGAGTGCCAGGAGACTAGGGTCGCAAGGAAATTGCGGAAAACTTAATAAAATAGAGACTTTTATCGATAGAGAAATTGAACTAGGTAGATCGTTACAGTCAACAGTACCAGAAATCCACAAGAAAACATGTTTAGACGACCCTAATCCAGTAGCCGAATAACAATAAAAATGAAAGAAGTTCTTACATCCAAAACTAGACACAAGATTGTGCATTAGCCTAAAGGCTTCATAAGAGCATAATAAAGACACCATAAAAAGCTTGATCAAGGCAAACAGATGATTTCTAATAACCGCCCTTGAGATCGTTGGTGACATCATATGGAATGGGAGTAACGGTCTCAATTGTTGTACCCTCGACTAGGAAACCAGGCTTAGGACCCTCAGGCTGCCTCTTAGAGTTGATCTTCACACCCTTGGCCTTCGCCTCAGCCTTAAGTTGGTCATTCTTCTTCACTCTGAGCTTGAAGTCCTCCTGGCACCTTCATGGCTGCACGTGCTCAATACGAACATGGATCCTCTTTGGGATGATCTTGTTCCTCACCTACATAGGGTACATAAACCATGTTCGTAAGCAAGTATAAAGACTCTATATGATACTAAGAGAAGCCAAAAAAAAACGGTAACTCCATACTTTTCATTGAAAAACTTCAATGATTAAGTAAGATGAATGAACCAACCAAAGACATACAAGTACATGGCAAAATAACAGCAATTCACAAATACTCAATGATGCATAACAAAACAAACCAGAACCTTTTACCCCTCATGTGTACCAAATAATGGTGTGAAGTCCAGAACGTGCACAAAATCAAAATTAAGTGTTTTGGTTAAGTAACAAGTATAAACAGAATGATTCATAACAAACAAACCAGTACCTCGGCACACATAAATCACCCATGAAAAGCAAATAAATTACACCACTCATGTGTACCAAATAATGGTGTGAAGTTACGAATCATGATAAAGTAAGAGTTATTGGCAACCATGATCAAGTAAAAGTGTGGTTGGCAACAATTATACATTAATATCAGAGATTCTGGCAAAGGATATCGCGGAGAGGAGAGAGTTGAAGCCGAGCAGTTCATGAATTTAAATTGCAATTCTATTGGGATCCCCTAATTCGCTATGCAAAAGCATATGTTCTAGACCATTGGCTAGTGCCTTAGCAGACACGCGCTCCTAACTTACCTTTTAAAAAGAGAAGTACTTGACAGTATAATACAATTGAAAAAAGATCAGCAGGAAAGATCTCCAAATAATATCACCTACAAAACTAATAAATGACGTTTGAACTTTTGACCTTGTGTGGAACAGGGGATTTTGAAGGGAAGAATGAAGACAAAATCCCTTGTTTGGTTAGCAAATAGCGTAGACCATTAATATAGAAAGGCTTTTTTGGGAACTCACATGACCCATTCCTTCTCTCCTTCCCATCCTTCCACAGTTCCACTCCACCACCCCGTTAAAATGTAATAGTCACATCATGTACCAAACTAAGATAATCTCATGAACTGAACGACATTAACAACAGGCTATAGCTATCAAAGGGAACTTGAGAAAAGCCACAAGAATACAACTTAGCACTTCAAGTACAGCTCGACTGAACCGCTCACATCAAAACATTGAAGTAGTGGCGTCAAGGCCACACATAAAAAAACACCCGTCATTTGAAAAGGGTAACCATGACAAAGTAACAAAGTCATTGGCAACGACAAAAGACTGAATAAAAGTCACAGAAATAGCAGCTCAATGGTGCTTAAAAAACCCTCGAGCAAAGCTACACACTTATACCACATATCATCCAGCAAACCCAAAAAGTAAGCTAATTCTTTACCAGCTAAATGATGACATCCAGAATCCAGAATGCTACCTCACTGAAAAGTTAAATTCCCATTTGATAGTTGAAAATGGAGCAAGGCGAAGACAACCAGCTCATGTACTTCAGGTGCAATATTTATAAGAACATTATCTTTTTTTTTAAAGATGAAAAGCACGAATACGCGGAGAAACAAAGGGATGGTCATAATAAACAAACTAGAAGGAAAAATATACATATTGCATTCTGCTGATACTCGGTAATTCCTTATGCTAAAGCATATCTACCGCACCCCCAAGACGTATTAGCAAAAGTGATTGCCAAATAAACGCTTAAAACTTATTGGGTCCATAAGTTTTCGCTCATCCATGGCTTAATCAAAATATCACTAATACTACAAAGATTTGAAGGAAAACTTATCGGCACAATTATTAAGGAAATGACAGGATATCATTTGTAGTTGTACTTGGTGGAATAGTCCACTTGGGGCATCAAATTACTCATAGGTTACCATTCTAATATAGAAAGGTAAACAAATAATAAATGAGACACCCAAAAACGGAAATGGTAAATAAATGACCGGGACGTAGGGAGTAAATCAAAAGCAATCACAATAAAGCTTAAGACGGGCCGTCTAAAGCTTAAGAGGGGTAAGTATTATCAACTGATGATAATAAAGACAAAAAATTTAGTATATTCTAGGCAATAAGTGGGGTGATTTGGTATGTACTTAACCCGTCTTAAACTTTAAGACGGAAAGTGTCCGTCTGAAATGAGAATTTGTGGACAACCCAATATTATCACATTACAAATCAATTAATAATCAAACAAATAAGAATACCTGTTTGTTAACCTCAACACCAATAGCGCGCTTAGTAACATTCCAAACACGACCAGTACGGCCATGGTAGAACTTGTGAGGCATACCCTTGTGAATTGCTCCATTTACTTTGACATCCACATACTCACCAACATGGAAGGTCCTCAAGTATGTTGAAATTGGGATCACACCCTTTCGTCTAAATGGTCTTGCAAATAGATCCCTCGTTCTTGCCCTTAATCCATGTCATGCTGGCACTTTTGTTGAGTTTTTGTTTCTTTGAGGATTTAGGATTTGCTAATTGGGACTTGGGAGGGAGTGAACTGTGAAGAAGTGAACATTTAGACCATCCGCATCCATCATCACATAATTTCCATCACTTTACTCTTTTTCATCATTTCTCTATCCTAATCACCTATCCACCTCACCTTTTCTCCCATCACCAAATTATACTCATTTTCTCCCACATCAATTTAACCATCAAGTTTTTCTCTTTCTTACTTTATCCTACCCCACACATTTTTTACTTAACAAAAACCTAACATTAACACATTAACTTCATTTTTATAATTGTTTAATTTAATTAATAATCATAATTAGTTAATAATCGTAATTATTAATTACACATTTAAAAAAAGAGAAAACTTTTTTCATTAAAAAATTGAAGACATTACAACTTCTAACACAATAATACATAACATAAGAAGAAACTTTGAGTACAACTTGTCGATTTAAATACTAGAATTTGCAGCACCAAACTGTTGCCAAATATGATCAACTAGATTTTTTTTTAATTACAAGTGCGTGTTTCTAGAACGCAAATTATCGCGATTTACTATATATCTATCAATTTCAAGCTGATATCCCGCTCCGTATTGTGCTTCTTGAACTTGTGAATTGAGATTCTCATACTCTGAATAATCTGCATAATTTGCGTAAGTATCACGTTCATCTTCCACTATCATGTTATGTAGTATAATACATGTCGTCATTACCTTATTCAACATGGACTCTTTCCATGTTAAAGATGGTTTTCGAATAACTGCAAATCGTGCCTGAAGTACTCCAAAAGCACGTTCCACATCCTTCCTTGCCGCCTCTTGTCTTTCAGCAAACAACTTATCCTTAGGTGTTTGTGGAAGAGAAATAGATGGTATAAAAGTTGACCATTGAGGATATATGTCGTCGGTCAAATAATAACCCGTGTCAAACTGTTGACCATTAACGGTATAATTAACCCGAGGAGCTCGCCCATTTAATACATCATCAAAAACAGGTGACCGTTCTAACACATTTATATCATTACACGATCCAGGTACACCAAAAAATGAATGCCATATCCATAAATCATGCGACGCAACTGCTTCCAGTATCACAGTCGCTTCTCCACTTCGTCCTTGAAACTGGTCTCTCCAAGCCTTAGGACAATTTTTCCACTTCCAAGTTCCAATGCATGCAGTCAATACTTCCTAACATGCCTGGGAATCCTCTATATGCTCCAACCTGTAGAAGTCTTTGAATATCCTGAACATTTGGACGCCTTAGATACTCATCCCCAAATTGATGAATAACAGCTTCAAGAAATCTAACTAGAACCTTCCTTGCTGTTGATTCTCCAAGCCTCAAGTACTCGTCCACTCTATCAGCAGCCTCTCCATATGCTAAGAGACGAAGTGCTGCTGTGCACTTAATTAATGGTGACAGACTCAACCTACCTGTAGCATCAGGTTTATGTTGAAAGTGCGTATCATAAGCTCCTACACCCTCTACAATACGCATGAACAAAGGTTTGCGCATTCGAAACCTACGTCTAAACATGTTTGGAGGGTAAACTGGGTTTTCATAGAAATAATCGTTAAAGAGACGGTCATGGCCTTCCTCTCGGTTTCTCTCAATATATGTTCTTTCTTTATTATTTGACATATAATTTACCAATATAAGCGGTATTACATTATTTGTCATATAATTTACCATATACCTGACTGCTTCGTATGTTGCAGCTCTTTTTTGCATTCGCATCTCCTGCCTAACATTCTCTTCGGAAGAGGTTGTGACGAGGAAGATGATGGTGGTGGTGAGCCTGAGGGAGAAAGAGGAAATGAACTCGAGGACCACATTTTTTGGTTAAATATGAGAATAGTTTAGATTTAGTTGAGTGATTTATGTGATAGTGAGGGTGACCGCTTTATTTAAAGAAAATTAATGAGGATAAGATAAGGTTTTATCTTGACAGTGTAAGATTTTCTTTGGACATATGTCGATAATGTAAGATTTTATGTGGATAAGAGATAAGATAAGGTTTTGTGTGGATAAAGAGTTATATTTCTAGATCTTTATTTTATAACATAGATATAATTATTATTATACAAATAAATACATAAAATTTAATATATTACATTACAAGACAATATCTTACACCATAGAAATACATAACTTTATAATAAAAGTGCATAATATAAACTAAACTACTACGAAATACATTACTTTCTAATAAAAGTGCACAATATAAATTAAAATAGTACGAAATATATTACTTTCTAATAAAAGCGCATAAGAAATTAAACTAGAACGAAATATTATAATAGTTCTCTTATGAGTTTCGCCTTCATCTCTTCCATTTCCGGAGTTAAAGACGAACAATCCATTAGTTTGCTAAGTATTGACCAATTAAGCTCCTTCTCTTTTACCCTTACTTGCTTTTCTTTGACCCTTACTTTCTCTGCATCTATGGCCAGCCTTTTTGCGTCATTATCCTTAACAGCAGTCATATTAAAATTCAAATTCTTAACGATGTTACTGAAATGACTCACCTCTTCAATAACAGTTTTCATCTTTCCCTTACCTTTCTTAGCCGCCTCTCTACCAATTGGACGATTATTAGACGCACATTCATCCTCTATAGAGCAAGCAGGAGAGAATGTTCCATCATTAAGCCTAGTTCTCTTACCACTACTGCCGGTTTCAGGTGTAGAGACATTTGTAGGAGTGGTTGGATCTTCTTCTTGAGCTCTCTTCCCCGGATTGCCGGCATATGGAGCAATTAATTCTTGCCATTTTCTATGTTGTTTTAAC
This sequence comes from Heliosperma pusillum, assembly GCA_022085475.1. Classification (NCBI taxonomy): domain Eukaryota; kingdom Viridiplantae; phylum Streptophyta; class Magnoliopsida; order Caryophyllales; family Caryophyllaceae; genus Heliosperma; species Heliosperma pusillum. The sequence goes on along the minus strand of JAIUZE010014295.1, from coordinate 22,826 downwards.
ATGCGCCAAGCATGTTCGTAGTTGAATTTTGTCATGTGTAACTTATGAGCCATTTGAATGACATCATCTTCTGACATCCCACTTGACTTCTTTCGATAAGCTTCTGCAATGCAACCACCCCATGCCATTACGGCTTTGCATATACGACGCATTCTGCAACTAAGGGAATTAACATTCTTTTGTTTAAGTTTATGTGGGTTGGCAAGACGAGCTTCTTCATAAAACATTTCAACTTTTGCCCAAACTGCTTCTCTCTTTTGGTTAGTGCCAACAATACTATCTTCAGAGACTTTCATAAATGACGAAATCAAGCCTCATCCTCATCATTAGTAAAATGTACACTCCCACCCGATGTTTGCTCATTGTTGTAATCGTCATCTAATTCTTCAATTTGAATATTACTTTGACGAATATTTTGGTAATTTGGAGGTGTTTGAGAAGAAAATGGGAGGTAATTATTTTCTTGTGAAGAAATATTTTGACTCAAAGGTAAATTATTAATATTAATATTTTGTCGATATGGTGGCCGTTGCGGTGGACGATTAGAATAAACTTGTTGAAATGGATTACTATTATATTGTGGAGAGGGATATGGAATTTGAGGGGGATATGGAATTTGTGTGTGTGACGAATTTTGTCGGAGATATGAATTTTGTGGAGGCAATGAATTTTGTGGTATAATACTACTATGAGTTTGTTGAAATTCATTCCACAATTCTAATACTCTAGGATCGGGAACTTCATTAGGTGGTATTGAATTATTTGGCTCCATAAAATAGATAAATATGAGAGAATAATAATAAGTATGTGAAATTAGAAAATATAGTAAGATAAGTTAAGAGGAATAGATGAGAAATTGTAAAAATTTAACAACTATTTATAGCAATATGACAATATAAAAAAAATTGATCAGACTAAAAATAATAGCCGTTTGCAAATTTTAAGTCGTTTGCAAATTTTTAGCCGTTGTTGAAATTAGCCGTTGAGATAGCTTCAGTTGGGAAATTAATTGAAAGTAGCACATTGGGAATTGTTGTCATATCATTAAAATAACATAATAATTCAGACTGGGCCCACAACTTGGCCATCAATTTTGTCTTCGGTGTAGAGATGGTCATCACCATCAATTTGGCAAGTGATGATGGATATTTTGTAAAGTGACCATCACTTTTCACTTTTTGGCATTAATTATACCAAAGTGATGGGCGATGCAAATGGTCTTAGGGTTTTTTATTTGGGAGGTCAAGTCAACTTTGTTCTTTTGGGCTGGACCTCTTTCAGATATACTTTCATTTCATGGCCTAATAGTTAACACATATTGTTATGTAAGTCCACTTTATGGCTAAAATAAGCCCAATTATGAAAAGCCCAATAAAATTAATTAATATATTGGTAAAACAATATTTTATTTTTATAATTTAATGATTTATATTGATAACTTACTTATTTAAATGTGTCAGTATTACTCATAAAATATCAAGTTAATAAAATAAAATTGAAAAACAACTAGAATTCAATGGTTACTTTGGGCTATTCTACTATTGTGTCAGTCCTATGGTATAGGAGGATCACATTTATTTGGACCCATTCCGTCGAAGCTACTGGACAAATTGGTACAAAAAAAAAAGGTACTCCTAGTATGTTGGATAAATTAGACAAAAAAAAAAGCATGTTGGACAAATTAGTAAAAAAAAAAAGTTGATTATTATCAAGTTTATTAGTTTACAACAATAAACATTCGTGTTGGGTTATATTGGTTCAGATCAATTGGGTAACGCTTCATGATTGGATCCTCGGTTAGAGTATCGCACTAGTTTGATTAGACCATTCGGGTCAAGTCTGTACGATCGGTTTAGGTCAATTTTATCGGATCAAGTCTAAATAAAACCTATTTATTGCCAGTATTGCCTTAGCTTTACATAGATCAATTTAGAACAGGGATAATCGGACTAGATGCAAACAAAAAAATATAGTATCGGGTTAGAATTGGGACAAATCAAATTGCAAATGTTTATAATATAGTCTTTGGATAATACAAATTTTAGGTAGAAAAAATAACTAATGAATGTTTATATTATTTTTATAATCTTTGGTTAATATCAAAGTAATTAGCCCTACTCAAAAAAAAGTTACTGGACAAATTGGTACAAAAAAAAAAGGTACTCCTAGTATGTTGGATAAATTAGACAAAAAAAAAAGCATGTTGGACAAATTAGTAAAAAAAAAAAGTTGATTATTATCAAGTTTATTAGTTTACAACAATAAACATTCGTGTTGGGTTATATTGGTTCAGATCAATTGGGTAACGCTTCATGATTGGATCCTCGGTTAGAGTATCGCACTAGTTTGATTAGACCATTCGGGTCAAGTCTGTACGATCGGTTTAGGTCAATTTTATCGGATCAAGTCTAAATAAAACCTATTTATTGCCAGTATTGCCTTAGCTTTACATAGATCAATTTAGAACAGGGATAATCGGACTAGATGCAAACAAAAAAATATAGTATCGGGTTAGAATTGGGACAAATCAAATTGCAAATGTTTATAATATAGTCTTTGGATAATACAAATTTTAGGTAGAAAAAATAACTAATGAATGTTTATATTATTTTTATAATCTTTGGTTAATATCAAAGTAATTAGCCCTACTCAAAATACAAGACCCGAGTTGAAATGACACGCAAATTAAAGATCAAATAATAACCCATAATGTAAATTGCAATCTCATTCGACCTTTAAATCAATTCGTGCTAGAACAAATTGGATTTAAACCCATGTCGTGCCCCTCGAACCCGCTTCGGCGTACGTAGGAGGCGGTTCTGTGCGCGAAAGACGTCGCATACGGATGTGCGGGGGGGGGGGAGGGGGGGGGGTTGATGTCGACAAATAGAGCTTCAGTTTCCATATAAAGTCTATAGACATCCATATAATATTATACGATAAAAATTTTTAATTAGAGGGGGAAAAATTGTAGGTGGAGTCTATACAATTCAACATGAATTTAACTTCCTTACGTAAAGGGTATTTTCACATCCAAAAACCTCTTGTTTATGAGTTCATATTGTTCCAGCATGAGTGTTGAATAGAGGTAGCAATGGGTTGTGCCTCCGGCCCGTCGTGCATGCCGTCCATTTTGGCACGGCCCAGGCACGGTCAATAGGGCATTCGTAAATGTTATTAACACTTATGGACGGCTTGGATTGCGAGTAATTGGTTGTTGAGGAGGAAGAGCTTATTAGTGTGTACAAATTATTCATAAATGTTATTTACTTTAAACAAAAACCAAATTTGTATTAAACACGAGTAGGGGTGAACACCGGTCCAAAACCGGATCGGACCGGACCGGACCGGTTAGACCCGCGGACCGGATACTCTCTTTTTCCAAGACCGGAGACCGGACCGGCTAAGAGGAGACCCGGACCGGACCGGACCGGAACCCTTAAGGTCCGGTTTTTTCCGGGTTTGGACCGGACCGGTTATACGTTAAAAGGGAAAATTTAATTTTTTTTTAAGTGTGGACCGGACCGGACCGGACCGGGGACCGGTCACCATATTTTTTGGGACCCGAAGACCGGACCGGTATGTAACCGGTCTGGACCGGACCGGACCGGCCGGTCCGGATCGGTCCGATTTGCCGGTCCGGACCACTTTTTGTTCACCCCTAAACACGAGGGAGAAGTTTTCGGTCTTTCAACCCATAATACATTATTAGTAAATATTATTATAACATCGACCGGATTATCCCACCTAACAAAAGATAAAAAGATTATAAAAGAAATACTAATTCATAGTCAACAAGATATGCCAATCAAACAAAGACTTTTCATGGGCAAATAACCATGTGCAGTGTTTAAATAAACCCATTTTATGCTTATACTCACTCAGTACACCAATTGTCTTCTCATTTCAATACAATATAATCTTCACAAATATTAGAGAAATGGGAGATCATTGGTTTATAAAGAAAGTACATTTTTAATTGTTGTAATTCAATAAGACTCATCAATATTGTTTGAATATTGTACTCTTAGACCATCTCCAACGGCACGGATGACATTGAGCACAAAATTGAGGATGAGAAATTTGTGCCCTCCAACAATGAGTATACTTCCGCGTGTTTCTGAGGATTAAGCTGCTGCGCTATACGCCGAGGAATGAAACGCGACAATGAAGTGGGGGCATCTTTCATTTTTTAATAGAATATTTATTGCAGTAACCTCCTTTTGTCCAATTTTGATCCTCTCCATTTCCTTCTATCCATTTTCTCTCTAATACACTCATATTATACTATATATATTTTTTCATTCATTTACCTTTTCTTATTCAACTTACTTTACAATCATCTACTGATCTATGCCAAATTAAATCACATGTTATATTTTATTTTTCTCTACAAATAGAGTATTGATAACATTTGGAAATATTCTTATACAAGAGATAAATGATGAAACAGAGTGAGATGAGGAATAAGTATAATCATTGTCGTTGGAAGATAGTTTTTGTTGTAAATTGACAAATTGAGTGACAACGAGGTGGATGAGTGAGAAATAATGAGAGTGAGTGAGATGAGAAAGTGATTAAAGTATGGTTGGAGATGGTCTTATTACAATTTGTTTGCAAGAGATTAACTAATTCGCTATTACAACATATTCGCTTGACACATAACTCGGCTTGGCATATGTGCCAACCCGAGTTCAAAATATTTATTATAGCCGACTCGTGAGTAGTACTAAACATAGAGTTTTGCTCGACCAAAACCATAATCTTGACAAGTGTGAATTTTTCTGGATTTGGAACTTGAATATTCCTCCAAAACTAATACGAGTATCGTTTCTTTGGAAAACTTGTGTTGACGGCCTACCTACTAAAGATAGGCTTTTTAAAAGTCATATTAATGTCCCACCTCATTGTATTTTGTGTAACTATTCTTATGAAAATAGAGAGCATTTCTTTTTTGAATGCCCCTTGATTGACTCTGTTATTCAACACATGAACATTACGAGTTTTAACTCCTTTTTGCAAATTTATGATAGCCTTTCTAGTCAAAGTTTTTGGATGAAAATTAATCATCTAAAAGATTTAATTCCAAAAAAGGATTTTACTAAGGTTATCTTTATCTAGTGGAATGCTTGGTTTTATAGAAACGACGGTATCTTTAATAATGTTCATATCAATAATAGCATTAAAATATGAAATGAGACTAGACATAAGGATATCAACAACCCCGATATAGACAAATCCGTTAGCAACAATGTTAATAAAAAAGAAATTTGGTGAGAAAAACCTAGAAGCGGTTTTCTAAAGCTAAATTTTGATGGGTCCAACATAGATGGAAATAACGCTCGTTTAGGTTATTGTATTAGAGATCATAATAGGAAAGTTGTCTTGATAGGAGCAAAGAAATGCGGTTCTAATAGTATACTTGTTGATTAGAAGCACTTGCTCTGAAAAAAGGCGTTTTAGCAGCTAAATACTTAGGAATTTCAAAATTGATTGTTGAAAGTGATAATTTATGTGCTATCAACTCGATTCGTGGTAACTGACAAATTTCGTGGGAAATATCAATTATTATTAAAGATGTGAGGCTAGACCTTCATTTCTTAAAGGAAGTGATTTTTAATCACTGCTTTCGTGAAGCCAACAAAGTTGCGGACTTTATGGCCCTATTGGACATTCTTGTCCAAATCTTTCGAGGTGGTTTGATAGCCGGTGGCTTTAACTCACATTCCTCATTCGAAAGGATGATCGAGATATGTTGGTCTTATACTATATAATCAACCTAGTTTCTTTCCCTTATAAAAAAAAAATAGAGGTGGAAGTGTAATTTCAGTAGGTCTTGCTTGCGACGGATCGGATCTTGCGACGGGTATTTTGTGAGAGGAAATGGGTAGAGGGGACAAGGTGGGCACCCCCCATGTGCTCTCCACTCACCCTTGATGGGTATTTGTGAGAGAATATGGTATCCGTCTTAAGCTTGTGACGGATAGTGTCCGTCACAAATGAGAATTTGTGGTGTAATTTAGCCTGAAATTAGGAAGAAAGACACTTGTATTTTTATTATTTATTATTGTACTAAAGGCACTAGAAGAGTAGAAGATAGTAGTCTTGCCGGTAAATCTTCAACTAAGATGAGCACTTTAGAAGAAGCCCACAATCTTTGAATTAATAGTAGGAGTCGTTGATATCCGGTCAACTCAACTTTCATTTATCGGCCATCTTAAAGTGTTGGGTATTTGGGCCTCTTCCATTGTTGAAAATTTCGTCATTTTCATTACTTTAGGGGCCTTAATGTCTGCATTTAATGACTCTTGGCGTCACTCTAAAGTTACTGTAACACTGTAAACACTAAGTCTTACTTGTGATGAGGCGATCCGTCGCAAAAATCCCTCTCATAAAGAGTAAGTGACAGGACAAGTGGAGACTCCATTTATTACCTACTTACCTTACCACTTGGTCTTTATGAGGGGATTTGACCCATCGCAAGTTTGCGACGGATCGCCATGCCACATATGAGAATTTGTCCACTGTAAATACGCTTCTTAAACTGGAGGGTAGGATCCCTCCCCCCTTAAATTATAAAGTATGAACAATTATTTAATTAATCGATTTAAGGAATATATTCTATTAATAAACATAAGAGTACTCATTAATGAGTGTAGCAAAAATATTAATACTACCGGTGAGAGTATTAAAATGTAAAAGTAATAATAAAAACAACGGGATATAGTGAGATTAAGGCTATGTTCTTTTGGGCTGAATATGAGCTGAACTGAACTGAACTGAACTTATAGGAGCTGAACTGAACTTATAGGAGCTGAACTGAACTTATAGGAGCTGAACTGAACTGAACTTATAGGAGCTGAACTGAACTGAACTTATAAGAGCTGAACTGAACTTATAGGAGCTGAACTAAACTGAACTAAACTTATAGGATCTGAACTTTTCTGAACTTAATTTTACTTAATTGAATAGAATTTATAGAATCTAAAATTTACTAAACTGAACTTTATTACATCAGGTAAGATAATAACATAATTCCAATTTATATACATTGGTTTGTTCAAATAGATTACTACGTTGACATCATCTTTATCTGTATCTTTATCTTTTGGAAATGACTGTCATAAAAAAAAGTATATACTCTAAAACATAAGGTAAGATAATAACATAATTCTGATTTATGTACATTGGTTTGTTCAAATAGATTACTACGTTTACATTACAATAAAAAAATAAATCACATATTACATCGTTTTCTAACCATCTATTTCCATATCATCATTTTCCTCATCACTTTCTTCTTTATCTTCACTATCACTCGTAATAACGAATCTATTGTCTCGCAAATGTTTTTTACTATCTTGTTTCGTACCTTGAACATGGTTTTTTTCCGCTTATCATCAAACATGCCCAAATCTACTGTTCCTTAAATATTCACGTCATGTTGTATAATAGGTATTCCAAGAGTATGCATCCTTATAAAATTATGGAGTGTGGATGTATAAAACAATAATAGACATTTGATACTTTTGTGACATTTAGGGCATATTTTTTAACACCCACCTTTTTTTCAATTGACCAAATGTCATTTCACTAATTAATGTCAAATGTTTTTATATCAGTTTTCATAAATAATATATTCCGTATAACTTTTCTGAACTTAATTTGTAAGAATTGAATTTTTCTGAACTGAACTTATAAGAGTTGAACTGAACTTATAGGAGCTGAGCTGAACTGAACTTATAGGAGCTGAACTGAACTTAAAGGGGTTGAGTTTAAGTCTAAAAGAACAGGGCCTAACTTCAGTAACAACGAAGGTAGTCAAAGGACAATAGTAACAACGAGAGTAGTAAGAGACTAAGGGGTTGTTTGGTTACCCATTCTAAAACACATGAATTGTAATTCATGAGATTTGTAAAATTGTTGTGTTGCTTGTTTGCTCCAAATCCCATGAATTAGAGTTCCGTAGGAATTTCAATTCCTGCATCATAGGGGAAGTTGCTTACCTAGATGTCCCTCGGTAAGTGGGAATTCCTATGGAATCACTTCATTCCCGCATTCCAACCAAACGACATTTTTGCAATTCATGTGAAATGAATAATCATGTGAATTACTACTTCCTAGGAATTAGAGTTCCTCCATTGAACCAAACAACTCCTAAGAGTCTAAGAGTAGTAGTAATATTAACATGGAATATATAGTAAAGTAATAATATTAAATTATTAACAATGAGAGTAATAAATGGGTTCATATATTTGTTGATAAATCTTTATCTTATCAAAGTTTTAATATATGTAATAGAAAATATCATGAATGGTACTGCCTTCGGAAGGCGGTGTAAATCTTACGCAATTTTATTTTATTTTATAAAGTTAAATGATAAAAATAGCAGCAATGAAAGTAGTCAAAGTTACTAGTTTAAATGAAATACAAGATGTATATTGAATTATTAAAAACCAATTTCACTTCTAGGGTATCATTTAGTTAAAACATGTTTGTATGGTTTAGATCAAACAAAATGTAATAGATTTTTCACCTATACTGTGGATGGAGAAAAAGTAACAAGGTTAACAAGTTTTTGAGATTTTTAAAAAGTGTTATTTTGAATGAGCAAAGAGGCAACAAAATGAACTAAAAAGTCATGAATTTTGTACCACACTCATGAAATGTTGATACATTTTGGTATTTTGTTAACAAATAAAATATCGGCATTAATAATATCAATTTAATCAAGTTCTCTATTCAAACGACTGCTTTGAGAGCATTAGCTGATCGGGTACATCCGTACATCAATATATATTCCTATGCACATTCTAATTTTATCGAACTTTACTAACTTACTCTTCTCAACCTTCATATTTATTTTTATTTATTTATAAAAAAACATGTCTATATTTTATGTTTGAGGAGAATGTGGTTTTATATGATTCTTCAGCTGACTTAGGCTAAAATACATGTCAATTAACGTGTTTGAGAAAATGCAATTTTTTAGTTTTAAATAATAAATATATAACTAGCCTTAAAATTATACTTATTTACTTGTCAAGGGCACTACAGTTGTAAAAAGCTTATTTTGATCATCGGTGAAAGAAGGCTTGATTTGAAATACCTTCGATTTTATTATTTGATATAACATGCAATTGAATATTGCACGATTATTGTTAAAAAGAGCGACTTAAATTAGATATTGATCGTTGTTGACCCCATGGGTGAAGGTTACATGCTTCGGATGTTGGTGACCGGTAATGCCGTGTGTAAAGATATACTTCCTCCATTCAACTCCACTCTACCACTTTCTTTTTTGTACACTATTCACAAGCGATCATATAATTGCAATTTTCTCTCAATATATAAGTAAAAAATATATTCATGTGTGATCTTGTTTGATTCGTCTTTACGGGTACATTATTAATATCTAACTTTTATAATTTTTGTAAACACGTAGCTAACGATATTTACCGTGCAAAACTCGTCTCGGCAAATGTGAAAAAAAAATTTGGTAGAGTGGAATTGAATGGAGGAAGTATTCTTATTCTGACATCACGTTGTACAAAAACGAGGAGAATAATGTCGCATATCGTAATGATTAAGACTTGATACTATGAAGCTAATATAATGACAATCTTACACAAGTTAAACACATGTCAATCAATGACAATTAACCATCTTACACAAGTTAAATACGTAAATGTTAATCAACGACAATGAGATGTTGTACCCTCCAATTAAGGAACTACCGTACTTAGATACAAAATGTGGAAGCAAATTAATTCATATTTAGAATAAAAATCTCATGGATTAGTCAAATGATCCCATAAAATTAGGGCATACGGTCGCTTAACAACATAATGAAGTGTGTGTGAGAGACTCGTGCGTACCTCTAAAACCAAACACTATGTGAAGTACACACGTCTTTATCTATCGCCCTTTCTTCAAGGGGATCCGATCGACATATGTATTGTGAGTGGAGTTGTTGGAGTTATATTTAAGTTATAGGTACCAAAAAAGGAGTCTTACATTTACATTACAAAAAGTCATCCCTACCTCCTAAACTTTCAAAGGTACTACTGGAGTAGTACTTACTAGTGGCATGCAAATTAAGTTATGGGACCCCAAAGTCAAATAATTTTTTGAAACCGTTTTTCTAACGGGTCCTATTATTAATAAGTTAATAAGTTAATTAGAAAAAAAAATTGTTTTTACTATATCATAAGTAGGGCTCTTCATAATTAAGATCAGACCGATAATAGGACTGACCCGGACCTTATATCATCCGGTCTGGACCGTATACCATCCGGTCCGGTCTACAGGTCCATAGAAATATGGTGACCGGTCTCCGGTCCGGTTCAAGCAAAAAAAATAAGCTCAATTTACTTTTAAAAATTGAACCGGTCCGGTCCAAACTTGGAAAAACCCGAACCTAAAGGGTTCCGGTCCGGGTCCTTATCCAGCCGGTCCGATCTCCGGTTGTAGGATATGGGGTTTTCCGATCCGCGGGTCTTTGCGGTCCAGTCCGGTTCCGAACCGGTGAACACCCCTAATTATAAGTTAACTAGAGAAAGATTGTTTTGAATATATCTGAAAAAATTGATATAGATACTTATATTTACATAGCTTATATATTGACATGTACTCTTAGGCAGACTTGACAAATGGGTCATACAGGTTGGAGTCAGATCTCGTCTTTTTCGGATTAATTTTGGATCGAGTCATTTTGGATTATTTGGAGTCATTTCGGGACATGATTTTACTTAAAATAAGTCATTCTTAGTCGATTGGGTAATTTCAAGTGGGTTATTTTAGGTCGAGACTTTCGGGTCAACTTAGGATACACTTTTCGGATTTCGGATCACCCTTATCAAATCGGGTCAATTTTATCCGGTCACTTTTAGGGTACATGCATGTTAAGTGGAAAAAAACGTTTTTCTAAAATCTCCACAAAATCAGAAACTAGTCATACCACACAACCTTTCAAAAAAGGAAAAGAAGTATTTAATAATAAGAAAACTAGTATAAATAGAGCACCACTTCATTCTCACTTACCACTCCAAGAACACTAGCTAGCTAATTGTAGAAGTTAACACAAAAAAAATCAAGTAGCTAGCTCACTAATTAATTAAGGTTAAGAAAATGGCTCAGGGAAGAGGCAGTGCAACATCAGCTTTGGCTGTTGGGTTAGCCATTTTGTGTCTTATGGCTATAGCCCAACCCACTCTTGGTGCCATCTACAATGTTGGTGGTGCTGGTGGTTGGACCTTTAATGTGGTCAATTGGCCAAGAGGCAAGTCCTTTAGGGCTGGTGATGTTTTAGGTATGTTTACCATATCCTATCTCTCTTAATTACTTTTGTTTAACCCATTTTCCGTTTCACTCATTTATTTACCTTTTCTTATAAGATCCTTACATTGTGAGAGGTTCATTCTATTGATTAAATACTACTGAGTACTCATTATCAGCAAATGGATCTTTTTGAAGTCTATAAATATAAATATAATAAAAACTAATCTCACACTAAAAAGACAGTTATGTAAGGATTTATGATTAGTTGATTTAAGTATTTGTTTGATTGTCCTGCGGTAGTTCTGTTACTCTGTTAGGGAATCCCCCTTAATATAAAAGCTAAGTTCTTTGAAGCCTTCCTATTGGTCAGTGAAATTGAAAGATTTTTCAACTTTTAATTAAATAGGACCCACCATGTTTTTACAATGAATTAATTAATCTCTCTCCTACCTACACTAATTATTTACCCTCTCTTCAACTTTCATTATTATTCACTCTCTCATCATTCATTATTATTCACTCTCTCATCATTCATTATCTAAATTAATTTTGCCATTCGAGAAAAGATAAATCAAAATTTATTTCAGAAAAATTATGCCACAAATTTTTAAAATTAATCATGACAAAATTACAAAGAAAATTTACAGAAAGTAGTCAAATTAAAAAAAAGCCATAATTATACACAAATCGAATAATTTAATCAAAATATTAAAACTATACAAATCAAAAAAACAAAATATTAAATATTTTGGTAAAATTAAAATTAACATCATATCTGAAATTTTCTTCGATAAAAAAAATGAAAATTCCAGGGATACATTTTTATAAAAATCTTTTTAATATAGAAAAGTAACAAATAAATTAGACACCATAAAATTGAAAAAAGGTACAGAAATTACCCGAGTTGCAGGGATACATCTTTATAAAAACACAAATTCTCATTGAAGACGGATATATACCGTCTTCCTTCAATGAGACTTAATGTTATTGTACTTAAATATATACACCTTTATAAACCTATTAAACTCATGTCACGTAGCTTAACAACCTAAAGTCTTTGATATATAAAAACTTATATCAAAATTGTGTACAATATTTTGTATATCTGAATATTGAATCCGTGCATTTATTGCACGGGTCTAAAACTAGTATTGAGATATATGTCGACATATTAATAATGATATTATGTCATATCCTATTTCCGCTAATAGGAGATTCTAGGTTTATATTTCCGTCACTATATATGACATCCTCTTGTATGTTCAAGCTACGAACAATTATCAATAATAAGACGATTTCCTTTATGAAACTCTCCTCTCTCGATTTCTAATATGGTATCAGAGCCTCACGCTCTTGAGGCCTAAAACACGACATTCCGCCACCTGCCGGTGGGACTGTAATATGTGACACCCACCGGCGGGATTTCGTTACCGATTTTCGTTTGCTCGTACTTTAATTCATTTTTAAAAAAAAAAAGTCACGTGTTATTGAAGTTTTCATGCTGGAGTTTGATGATGATGCATTGATGTGTCGTTATTGCAAATATCAGTGACTCTTAGTTCACTTTCTCTTCCGATAACGAAATTAACGGATGTTTTTCCCGTTAGTTATATTTGTCAAGTTTGAAAAATGACATTCTTGACAAAATTGATCGATGAATTTGGCGGGTCCGAAAAGCAACGACGTTCCCGTCCGACGAAACAGGTTCGAAAATAGCGGCGTACCTGTCTAACATTTGAATATCGAAGAACTGAAGAAACCGATTTTTTTCTTCTCTCTCTTTTTTTTGTTATTTGTGTGCAAACCCATGGAAATTTCGAAAATTATCATGGGTTTGACGGGGGTGTTAGGGAATATTGAGATATATGTCGATATATCGACATATTAATAATGATATTATATCATATCCTATTTCCGCTAATAGGAGATTCTAGGTTTATATTTCCGTCACTATATATATGACATCCTCTTGTATGTTCAAGCTACGAACAATTATCAATAATAAGACGATTTCCTTTATGAAACTCTGACAATCTGACATATGCCTTAAAGTTTGGGCCTGGACTATAGTGATGAGGCTACACGTTTTCTTGTCTAGTTTATTTGACTACATCTATTTGGGTTGGGTAGATTTAGTTGAACATGGTCTTGGTTAAACATGGTAAATAAGTGATGTAACTTCATAACCATTGTGTCTATATTCGTGTTTGATGTCATATACGAGTCGTTATAACATGCAAACGGGTCGGGGCATACCCAAATAGTAGAAAAACGAACCATTGACAACACAATGGAGGTTCCAGCATCCTAAAACCAATTGATAATAGGGGAATACTCACATGTGGATTAATATTCTAACACGAGTAACGCATATTTTAGCTGATATAATAATTGACTTACGCTGACCTTAATGTAAGGAGTTCAATCTTAGCTTCAATGTATTAAAATTAGTTACTACTCGTACATTTTAGCTTAATTGATAATGGAGGTTCCAGCATACTAAAACCAATTGATAATAGGGGAATACTCACATGTGTATTAATATTCCAACACTCGTCTAGTATGTGTCGGCTTAATAGTTATGGCTTACAGGGGACGATTATACAAAATTGATATCCACTCAAAAATGTAATCTTGCAATGAGCAATGAAAGCAAAAGCAGATATTAAAAGGGGAAAATTATAAAAGCGTGTTGCTTTCTTATAATAGTAGCCTTTTATTTGGAGTTTGGACCATGCTTTCATAACCGTGGAATGTTACCGACTTTAATGCACTTTTAAAATGTCTCTACTTTTTTATACCATTTGCAATGTGTCATTCTATTATGCTTATCAACCCATCACTGTTAATTGATTTTTACTTGTTAAATAAAAGCTTCAGTTCAAACGAATTATTTGTGTCGGGTTCTCGTTGGGTCCTTTGAGTACGTTTCTATTAAGTCATTATTGGTATAATACGAGTAATCGACTGTGTTCCAATCAGTGGCAGAACCAACGAACCCTAAAAATTCAAAATTTTCATCAGTCAGGGCCTCTGTTAGCCCCCTAGCTACACCAGTGGTTCCAGTTAAATTAATCACATGTCGTTTCAGTTAGAGTCATCTCGCCATCTTTATGGCTGATCTCATGTCATATTTAGACCGACATGGTTACAAAATCTCATCTTATGATTTCATCTCGCCTCGGATTTTATGATGAATCTATTAAGTGAAAGAAACATTAAAAATGCAGTGTTCAACTATGCAAGAAGTCAACACAATGTGGTGCCAGTGGGAGGCAGTGGGTACAACGGATGCAATGGAAGAGGTGGAAGAGTGAATCAAAGTGGCAGAGACAGGTTTACATTAAAGAGAGGTGCCAATTATTTCATCTGCAGTTTTCCTGGACATTGCCAGGGTGGCATGAAGATTGCTGTTAATGCTGCTTAATTATTTACTACTAGTCTTCCTAATGAACCTTCTTATTAATGGGTTTTAGTTTTAATGAACCTACTTTATTTCTATTTGTAATTAGGATCTATATGTATCCTTATATATGTATGCTTTTAGTGTGTGTGTGTGTAAGACTGATGAGTTGAATAATGTGTGTAAACTAAGGGCATGGTTTTTCATGCTTGTTATTACTAGACGTAATCGAAAGGAAAAGGTAATGTTTGTAATGAGATATTGAGATGTATGCTTGTGTTCGAAGATCATTCATCTTTTAATACATTAATTAATACTTAATAGTATAATTTATTCTCGGGGGTTCAATTATTTACCTTTTAATTAACAAGGTTACTAGCCACAAGTTTTATGTTATTACTAAGTATATATGGAGTTCTGGTTAACCTTTTTGTCATGGAAAAAATTAATAATTGAGTAAACATGAATACATACGAGTAGCTTATAGTAGTGTACTTAATTAATAGGCTCAACAATTATTATTTAATGAATTCATTTATGCTTGATAAGATAGGCTTACTACATACGTGATTGAAAAGTCGATTAATTAAGTAATATTTAACGTGTCAAGAGTGGTGTTTTAGAGGCCATAATACATATTTATGTATTGTGTTCGTGTACCTTATTTTGACAATCGGAATATTTGCAAAGAAATAGTGATCTTCCTATCAACAATATAATAAAATTTGTTATATCTAATACTCTCTCTCTAAGAATTCATCCCCCTTCTCCCTATAAAGAAAACCCTAACACAGTCTCTCTTGACCCGTCGGAGCCCCCCTCCACCCTCTACCTCCCCTTCCCCCCAACCCTTTTGCCGGAGATGGGCCCATCCTTGTCCTATCTCCGGCGACATTCACCTTCCCGCTTTTTTTCTCTCAACTTTCCGGCCTGAACTTGATGGCGGCGATCACTTCTTCGTTTGACGGATCTCGTGTCTTCTTGACACACGGATGTCGGGTCTTCTTGACGGATTCTCAGCCCTCTCGTTCCTCTGCTTCTCCGTCTTCTTGCCGCCGACCATGCATGCAACCCAAGATGTGTTCCCCCTTCTCCTCGCTCCTTCCCCCACCCCTGGTAAGATCTCCTTTCCTCGTTCCCATGTGTTCTTGTCGATGGGTATAACTCATTTGGTCTGCATTATGATGTTTTTTATGGTTATGGGTTTGGACCGATTGGGTGTTCCCCTTCCCTCGCCCATTCCCCCACCGATCGGTCCCGGTTCATGTCCTTGTTATGTCCGTCTTCTCTGTTTATTCTGTTGGGTTTGGTCTTATTGCATGTATAGTTTCGGTCTTTTGGAGTTTCCTTGGGGTAGTGTGTTTGGCTTTGGTTCGATTTGATGTGTCATATGGTCCAATTCATTGGTGTTGAAGTGGCCGTTTCATCCGCTTTTTGTAACCGTTTTGTATGAGTTCATGGCTGGAGGGTATATTTCTTTCTGTTTCGGAAGTGACTTGGTCGGGCGGGGTTCTAAATGGGTAGGGGTTTGGTAGTGGTGATTGGTTAGGTCGGATGCGGTGGTCCACGTACACACCCATCTTATGTTGTCTAATCCTTGGCTTTTTTTGTGTCTTGTTATTCCAAAATATAACCTTCTATCGGATTTTTTGGGTGTCCTGTCCCATTATCCTTTGGGTTTTGGCTTTTTTTTTTATGTTGGTTATGGTTCAAAGAAATCTAAATAACAAGGTTATGTGCTTAATCGATAGCTTTGGTACTTGCTATGTGGCATGTGTTAACTATTGCACGAATAATTGCTTCTCTGAAGCCTTAAAGGAAGATTTGTGCCTGGTTTGAGTTGGGTCCAGACGGTGCTTTGAAGCAATCATGGGCAGAAGATGGGTTGAGGGCTTTCCATTGATATGGTTTGTGTGTATGCCGGCTATTCTGATTTGCCATTTGTGTGACTGTAGAGCTTGTTCGGCTTGGTGTATGAGTTTATTCTCCATCGGGATTTCATTCCCCACCGGAAGCAGCATCTGGTCTGCTATCCACGTTTCATTCCTACGCTACTTGTGGCGTAAGTACGCCTTCTCCTCGTCACTCCGCACCTCACATTTATCGGTGGATTTCAGGAGATCTCAATTGCGTGCAAGACGTGGAAATGGAGGCTCGCGCTCGCTAGTTCGTTCTCCACCAACATGATTTCACTATCCGACAATATCTTCCAGTAGTGTTAAATATTTGTACAATAGTTACGTTAAATTAAGAGTGTGTTAAGGGCTTAATATATCCTAATATTATGTAATTGCATCTTTTTACCGTTGCAAAAAAAAAAAATATATATATATATATTAAAAATTTTAGAAGTATGGCAAACAATTTTTTTCCCACAGTTACTTTTATCAACAATAACTACAAAATTCTAATTTTCTTACTTATTTTTTCTTATAATTTAATTCTTTAATCTTTTGGTTAGATATTCGTATTTTTGATGAATTAAATCACTTTTGTCTAACTTGTGGGGGGCCACAATCACTCCATATAAAACTTGAGCAATTTAATTTCACAATTAGAAAAACAATAGGCCTGATTAATACTTATTAGATTATTAGCTTACTAGTGTAGATTCCGTGCAAATGCACGGTATTTTAAATCTTCGTTTAAAGAACTTTAGTTCTTAGTTGGGGGTTATATTGTATGAGACAATTTTAAAATATGAGATGGTCTTTTCCTTAAAGACGGATCTATTATGTAAATGACAACTCATGTATTAGCCTTAAATAAATTGTTATTTTAATAATGATTCATCTAACCCTATAATAATTTGTGTTAAAAAATTGTTGTATTTCAATTCGTTGCAATTCGTCATATCCAATTTTTATGTGTAGGACCTTACAAATAAACAAATTTTATATATAAAACCTTAAAAAAGTCAACTTGTCATTTAATAAATCAAAAACTTATTTTAATAGGTCTGTGATATCCTATTTTTATGTACTGTATAATTGTGACAACCCTCGCGAATGCGGAAATATAAAACAAACAAACATGTGAATTATATAGCGGAAATATGAAGTTTTAAAAACCTTTATACATGCAAGGAAAGAATACGAGGAGTGTCAAATATTACAAACTAAAGTACGAATTATACTACATCAAGAGACGAAGTCTCTCCAAAACGTTAACAAGTAAAAGTGTTTAGCAAACAAGCTAAAATCGTCTAGAGGTGTTTTAATCCAGGGACAACGCCCGCTAGCTCACACCCGAACCCAAAATGTCCAGCAAAAAGCCATCCAAGCAAGCAACCTGTTCATCCATGAAAAACATGAACGCCACAGTCAGTGGGGAGTAACTCCGGGTTCTCCCAGCCATATCACATCAAACGTACATAGTAGGAAATACCAAAGTAGAAGCATGCATATATAGATATACATGTGAGATACGATAAGACTAGATAGGAAATTCAATATATAATGATAAGAGCGTATGAAGTACAAACCGTAATCATCATGCTATTGATAGACTCGGGGAAGACACCCTTAGGCAACTATATACTCACTAGGGCTTACATCTCACCGTTAGCGGCATATACTTGATAAGATAGAAACTCGACATATAAACCACGTCAATCATCTAATTCATGCAAGAGTCCAACTCAATGTTCACGTATAATTCAACTTACAAACAACCATCAAATCATACGAATATGACAACACAATCTCTCACGGTTAATGGCACGCACTAGCATCGTGTACAATAGCAAGACAAGCCAATGGAAGTCCACAGGATAAGACGTTTCCCTGAACCGTATACGATAAGACGTTTCGTATACTCATGACCCAGACAAACACATTCACGGGATAAGACGTTTCCCGGAATCATGTACGATAAGACGTTTCGTACACACAAGACTCTAATCCTCTCGGTAGGACGACGATAATAATACGGTCCTAGTCTAAACCTGGCCAGACTCTCGGAATAAGACATGTTCCGATTTGACATGTGGTAAGACGTTCCACATCCAATACTAAACCTGGCCAGACTCTCGGAAAAAGACATGTTCCGATTCGACATGTGGTAAGACGTTCCACAATCCAAGACTCGGTCAATCATTACGCCGAGTACCCCAAATCGGCTAAACCACACGAAAGAGGTCGGAAAGAGATCTATAGCAAAAGTCAGCATGTACGCTACTGCATTACACCACCTCTCAAGATCAACTTTGACTCGGTCCCGACGGCCGGTCGATCAACGTCATTGCGTTCGCCTCCTAACAGCGTCGTCATATCCCCACTAAACAAATGCACAACGGCATCACGGTTACACTTCACCGCTCCGACATTTAAGTCTAACGGGTATAAATTATGACCAGGGAATGAGAGTTCAAAGCACTGAACAATTAGTGCTCACAACAAAAACATAAGGTAAAACCGACTCAAAGTGGGACATACCAAAAACCGTCACAAAACATGAGAATAGGGAATCATATAAGTTTAAATATGATAAACATGAGTCAATACATGATACATAAGCATTAGAACAAGTTTATGAAGCATAATGAATAAAACATAGATCACCTCTCCAAAACAACGTTGTTTGGAAACCAACGAAAACAAGGGTCCACTTCAAACGGTCATAACTAGATTACTAGACATGAAAATGCAGAAAATTCAATTCCCCGTGAGGTTGTAGCTTATTCCTCTACGGTTCCATTCTCAACGCTAGGTCACAAGCCCAAAACAAGCAAGTAACGAAGGAGATATGATCATTTTACGAAAAGGGGTCAGTGCAGTGAAACTGCACAAGTCACGACCGTGACTTGTACTTCACGCCCGTGAAACTCTGTGTTACGCAAGTGAAACTCCAATTTGCTCTAAACTCAACCATCATCAACTATTATCATAAATCATCACTTCTCATATCAATTCTCTTATCAATTCTCAACAAACAACAAGTATCATCATCAACCATCATCAATTAACAACATTCATTATTCATAACATGATTCCTAAGCTTACTAATCGTATTCTAATACGATTTCTAGCATATAAAGCATGTAAAACACGTAAATGATACCGAGTAACCCTTCACCGTTACCTTTACGCGTCTTCAAACAATTTCTAAGTCTTCCTAGTAGTCTCCACCTACAATTAGGTAACAAGAGATGAATATAATTCACCTTGAGAAAGACGGATAATTTAAAAAGCGAGAAAGACGGTAATTTTATTACCAATACGGATAGAGGAAGGTAAGAGGGGAAGAATGAGACAAACTTACGCAAATTTCGACAAGAAACGAGTGAGCTATGATGATTATAAGAATGGAAAGATTATGGAGGCAAGGGTTTGGTGGTTTCTTAAGAAAGAAGTAATGTTGAAATGTGTTTGTGTATGAACTAGGTTAAGGGAGTATGAGTATGTATGAGGAAAAAGTCAACAAAAGTCAAACTCGCCTTAAGACGGGATTCTCATTAAATCTCGCGGAAATTTTAAATACGAA
Organism: Heliosperma pusillum; assembly: GCA_022085475.1. NCBI lineage: Eukaryota > Viridiplantae > Streptophyta > Magnoliopsida > Caryophyllales > Caryophyllaceae > Heliosperma > Heliosperma pusillum. Next base: position 2,659 of record JAIUZE010014295.1, on the reverse strand, counting down.
CTCGGAAATTCTAAATTCGACTCGAAAAATTAAATTTACGATTAGAACTATATTTTACTGAAAAGTAACCGTAAAATATTTTCACTATAAAAATAGGGTACATTTCCGGGTGTTACAATCACCCCTCCTTTTAAAAAGTTTCGTCCTCGAAGCTTGAGAGTAGAAAATAAAAGTATCAAGGACAAGAATCGGTTTTCAAAATTAATACTAAACTTCTACAAGGGAAACATCTATGAAACGAGGTTCATCTCGAAAACGTTTTAAGGAGAATTTTCATAAGTGTGAAACTTTACTTACGGATCTCAAGAGTGCCCGTCGCGAACGAGAACTCTAATTATCCAGATCAAAGCAATGTCGAAATAGTGAAATCGAAATTCAAAACAAACGTTAGTAAGTGCAGGACTAGTCACCAGACGTCTCCAATAACAAGTCCAAACATCCAACCAAACGCAAAATCCAGGTATAAAAGCAAAAGAAATCTATTTTCTCCAAAAAGAGGGTACACAATCCATCTTTAGACTTCTTTGAAAAGTTAAATTAGAAATACAATATGGAAATTTGAAGGTTTCATCAAAGATAAAATAAAATAACAGGACATTACACGTACATAGAGCGACTCGCACGATTCACACACAATTCAGGGTAACAAAATATATACAAAACACGCAAAAATGAAACAAATCGAACTCTTTGGGATAGGAAGATCAAGATAAAGTCGGAAGGAAGATCTACAAGAATTCGACATTACTAACTCTACTAATAAACCAAATCCTCAAGAGAATGCAATTTACCCAATTTGCAACTCATCATTTTCAATCATCAGAATTCTACAAAAATATTCCATAATCACAAAACTTCGAGTAACAAATCCCAATTATTCGAATCCAATTAGAATCTACTAAGGTCCATCGGCACGGTAGACTCCACAACTAACAATCCACATGAAAGATTTATTACGCACTCTAATCTTCTTAGTTTCATCAAAACTCTTACTAGAAACCACCAACAAAATATTTATCTAGGGAAACATGATCGCTAACAACCACAAGGTAAAAGAGACTTACCATGAAAATCCTTGATTCAATTTACTTCAAACTCATTATCCTAAATTTACAATGAACTTTCTCATCCTCGAGAGTCAAAACACAATCCACGCAACAAAACATAATTATCTAAGATTCAACTAGTCTCATCCAAAGTCTCACGACAAGGGAAAATCCACAATCCATTATCGCTTATAAGAATTCTTTAATACGCCCTAACATCCTTAATTCGATCATTACTACGCTCGAAGCCTCAAATATAAATAGTCACATTAGCAAAATACGGTTCCTTAAGAATAAAAGAGAATTACAAATTCCAAACCACAAATGACCAATCACTTGGAAATCAGACAACCATTCAAATCATTTAGATCATCTAAAACTCAAAATGAATCGATTTTCATTTATGACAAAACTCCTCAAACTTTGGGTACCAACTCAATTACCCTAAAGCAAAGTCTCTTTTAGAATCAACCAATTAGAGACATCTAATTCCCAAATGATATCCCAAGCAACCGATATAATACTCAACAACAACGAATATCATCTCGCTCAACTTGATTCCCAAAATAGCACTACACTAGCAAGCTCAATAAATGAAGCCACCAAGAGAGTACAATACCACCAACAGATTCATCCTAAGATTTAAATCTCAATCCTATTCATGGTCAAAATCAACACGAAGCTAGGTAACAACCCAATTATCCCAAGAGAGGGAAGACAATGTCGCCATGAAACTGGAAGCGATAGAAATTTCGAGGGAAACACGAACGCGATAAGATCGGACGAAAATTAGAGGAACGCTAGAGGCAGGGAGCCAAAAGCTAGATATTGGATAGATATAGCATGAAGATAGCCAAGCAAAGGAAAAGATAAGAGAAAACAATTTCCTAGGAATCGGGCTTAGTAGGAACTTGCATGAAAGGAAATGGAAAGGGATAATGGCACGAGAAAAAGGTTTAAGGTTTAATCCACAAAATTCCCTTTTCAAACTCAGGGCGATAGAAAAGCAAATCATCTCAATAACAAAGGTCTCCTACAAGGGACCCTCGTACCACAAATCATCGGAGTAAGGTACACCTAGTTTTAACAAATCGAATACAACCCAATTCATCTATCCGTTGACAAAACACGGATTCCCAATTGCGGAATTGCAACTCAAGCACAATAACATTCTCTCAACTCCAAAATTTTGACACATTCTCAAAGGCTTCAAAACCGAAGGACTAACAAATACTCCCTTATACTCGGTCATTTTTAACTCATATAGCCCACGAGTTCATTAATAGCAAATTACAACCTCAAGTCAAACATCATAAGGCATCACCGTCAAAGCCAATCCAATCCGATTCCACTTATGTCCATAATCCTTAAGTAACATGGTTTAATCTATCATGATGACTTACTATCTCAACCAAGTCTCCGATACCATGATATAAGATCATATCTTTAAATCCAAGAACTATAGCCAAATGCTTTTCCACCAAGCCTATACTCACAAACAAACAATAGGAAACCACAAGACATCACTTAATCTCAAAAGTATTTCGCACCTCAAGATATCATTCAAAACTTCTTATTTACACCAATTAGACATATTTTCATAAGGAATGGTC